>VYZX01025029.1:8676-21176 GCA_013401335.1 Brachypteracias leptosomus
TATTTGTTATCTTTTTGGTGCTGTAGATTATGTGACATCTCTGTCCCATTAAGTGATGTGATCCTTCCGTACAAGAGTGATCCCCAGCTTTGATAACTGTCTCAGTCTTGTAACAACATCAAGATTATTGAATAAATAGAATGATAATGTGATTCCATACATCTTGTTAAAACAATATTCCCTTGATAATGGGTAGTTAAAGTGTGATTTATTTCCTGTTTTTATTATCTAGGTAGCTCTTCCAGTTATCTTTGAACAGGGAGAGGGGCAAAATTTATGAAAATGTGTTTATATGTATCAAACATTGTTTTTTTACTATAACATTTTGTGTGTGTATATATATAAAATGTAAAATATGTGTATGTAAATACATATATATGTCTTAAGTGCAATGTCAGGGCTTATATATATATATCTATTTAACGCTTCAGTATGTTAAACAAGGACTTTGAAATACAGTAGAAAGCAATTTGTTATAATATGCTATAGAAAGAGTGGTAGAGCTTGCTCAGAGATTGTAGAAAATTAAAAGCTTGCTATAAGGTGGTTTAAGATATTCAAAAGCCAGATGCCCACAAATCCAGCCTGTTAATCCATTTGGCCAGATAGATATAACATTATATACTTTATATGTGAAGCAAACTTCGAGGAATTTCAGTTTCTTTTTTATTTCATGCTATCATGTTTCCAAAAGTCTACATAGTATAGCCAGTGTTTGTGCTCCTTACTAAAAAGTAAAAGGTAGCTCTGAAGATTTTGCAGTTACTGAAGTAATGAAGGTACTGATGGTATTGCAGTCGTAAGTATTTAGTTAGATTATTCTTGTGGTTCTTTACATCCTCAGTGTATAGGAGGTAGGGAAATGTTAAGACACTTGCTAAAGAATAATGTCCATCCCCACAGTGTATATGGCTTCAAATGTAGATTCTATTCAACCTTAAATCTCCTACCTTTTAATGAATGCTCCATGCACAGTGAAGTCTAGACAGCTGGAGTGAGTTGGGGGTTGTGGAGAAGGTTTTTTTCAAAGATTTGTGCACCCAGAGCTCCCACTGGCTTCACTTTCAAAACCCACACATGCCATCATCTACAAAGTAATGGAGAGATTATAATTGTTCATTTCTCAATGCCTTTGTATCTTAAATTGGGAGATGTACTTTCATTTCACTCAAAATTCATTCATTTAAAAAATTTTGGGATGCCTTAAATAGAGAAAAAACCTTGCAAGAGCATGGCCTTAGCCATTTAATGAGTTTGCATTTCAGAAAGTCCCAGTAATGACTGGGTCTGCTGACTGGAAACAGAGACAAATAGATGCTTATATACACCTTTTTAAACAGCCCCTAAAGCTTTGCTCCTTACCCAAGAAAAAGTAAATAGCTTAAACCTCTTCAGCAACTCTATAAACAAGAAGATGCCAACAGCTTGTCCCCTTCTGTATTACCTGGGTGTCCTATCTGTGTTCTCTTTCCGTGTGTAAATCCTGCTCTAATTTCCTTGTGTTTGTTACCACTGTTTGATATTTGTGTAGTGTTCATAAAGTTTATACAGAAAATAAAGATATCCATCATTAACAACTTAGGAATAATCCTTAACTGCTATTTTTAATTGAGTTGGTTGTTCACATCTGTCCTTTTCTTAACCTTAAATGTTTTTTTCTAGCCCTTGTGACTTGGAACTGAGTCTGAATGCCCATACTTTAGAAAACTCTTCAAATGAGATAAGCTGAGTTTTCTTAACCAGTTTGGTAAAATGTTCTTGGCCTTTGGCTTTGGGACAGTTGGGAATAGGAACTATCCCACTGGAAAGAATAAAAAACGTAGTGAATAATGTGAAATATTTTAGCAGTAGCAATACAATTGATCCACGATTGAATATTTCATTAGAGCTTCATTAGGTATTCCATTTACAACATTTTTAATTATGACTTTTCAGTACTAAAGTGCTTTAAAATTTGTTAATTTTGTATCAAAAAAGATTTAAAGTAAGCTGGAACATTCCTAGATTTTCAAAACAACCTCCTCAATATTAGTCAGAGGTACATAATGTCAAAGTCAGGTTCACCTCAAAGAAAAACTTTCATTTTCAAATTTCCTTCACTAATACTTTCATAACTACATATTGTAAAAAATTGATTTTAACGAAAAAAAATCTGGATTGATCCTAAGCAATGCTTTTTAACCCTTCAGAATTGCTTGTAAATCAAAGAAGTTCCTTTTCATGCTGTCGATCATTGCTCAGTTTTTATATTCCAGAACTGGATTGTTTTTCTGCATATTTGGGCAAGGGGGAAACATTGCTGTAGCACCTGCAAACCTTAGCTCTGTTTGTAGTCTTAATTTATGAAACACTGTAGTTTTGAACTTGCTTGTGCTTTCAGATGAAAAATAATTTTTCACTTACTACTTTTAAAGGCAGGTCTCAGTGTCTTACAGATTCTAAAAGCTGTGTAAGCTCTGGTAAAACATAGAAGGTGCTACATGATCTTTTTCTTAGTACTGTAAACACTGTATATATGCAAACTGTACTACTGTCTTTTGTCAAAAGGATAATATTCTAGGTCATACGGTGTTTAAATTAATACTTCTGGACTTTGGTAAGCCCAGATCTCACAATGACCTTCATTCCTGAGGTCAGTTTTAGGGGGACCAGTTGTTGTTACTGTCAAATGTGGGGGCAAAGCCAATGCTGGGTTCAGATCAGTACTGATTTCGGAGTTAGGTCAGGTATTTAGGTACAAATGTGCATTTTCTTATGTTTGATAAGATACAGTGAAGCATAAAAATAGCTGATGAAGTTTTAATTAATATAGCAAGAATCCAGTGAGAGAGTAGTAGTGAAAAGCATTTGTTTTTAGCATTCAGTTACAAAATACTCATTTTTTCAGTTAATGGCATTATTTTTGCCATAATTAGTCTTATATTTGCAAAACATTTACCATTTTCTATGCTTGCAAGTACCTGTCTGCAAACAAAAACTGGCTTTAATTGATGCAGGAGTTGGTGTTACATGTCAGATAACTTGGGACATAAGCAAAGAAAGTGCTGGAATACTCTGCTGGGGGTGTTGTGGAATCTCCCTTGCTTAAAGGTTGTAAAAAGATTTTGGACAAACCTCTCATAAACAAAACAGCTTATTCTGCTTTTGAAGAGAGGGGTGGACTAGCTCACTTGTCATGGTGTCTTCTTTTTGCTCTGGGGTTTGCATAATGTTTTTTTAACAAGAAATATTTCTATTTTGGTTTATTTCTTGTAATGAAATGAGTTCAAATTAGATTGTCTGTCTGTGGTTACAGCAATTATGCCTATGTGTATATTTAATGGACATTGGTTTGTGAGGGTTTTTATGAGTAAACCAAATAGTATGACAAAGAAGCTACATCTGTTACTTTTAGAATAAGTATCTGAAGTCTATTAAAATAATCTCTGGGTAGTTTCTAAAACTAAATAAAAGTGAGAGGCAAACAGAAGTACAGAAAATGCTTTTTAACAAACGCCTGTGGCTTAAATCTTGCAGAAAATTCTGTGTTTATTTCGAATTTGCATTATGATGTAATTAATACTGAATTTTCATAGGATTGAAGCTTTGAGACTAATTGATTTTGTGTCTAGAGAAGCAAATAAAAACAAGTTCTTAGGAATCTATAATTTTCAGTGCAACCATGGTTGGAGAGCTTTGGAACTTACTTCTTTATTCAATGCTAGGCACTTTTATGAAGGGACATTTTGAATAACAGATTTAAAAATTAAGGACTTAAAAACTTTTAACTTTCAAAACTAATGGAGAAGATATTTCCACCCCTTTCTCCATCTTAGGACACTGGTTACCCTCTGAGGTGCAGGGAGTAAGGGAGCTGAATTCCTCCCCTGGCAGCCTGGAGTAGAGCCTGGGTTTCAGGCTGCTCTGGCAGCCAAGGGAGCCATGGGCACTTGCTAGCCCAGTGCACAGGCTGCTGCTATTGATCTGGAGCAGAGCAGTTAGAGAAAAGACAGAGTTTCTGGAGCCTGCTGGTAAACCAACGCTCCTGACAAGTGAGACTCTTGAATGCAGGTCCCCACTGTGGTTTCAGCCTCTGTCCAGGTTCTCCTCAGTCACTGGATAAGAGTATGTGAGACATGACTCTGGCCTTAAAATGAAATGCATTAAAACCCACTTTTGTATCTTTCTGGAGGAGTCAACAATTTCAGTTTAAGAAGTGTCAAAATGTTTTCTTTTTTTCCTCTCTGCTTGTCAGAACTACTTTTTTTTTTTAACAATATGCACTTTGTATGGTTTGCATTAATTTAAATATAGGGTGTTATTTCATACAGTGCTTGGCTTGAAGTGTGCTGCTTCTATTTCTGATTAAAAGGACTTGTGAATCCAAAACGTTTTTTATCCCTTGGTGTACCTATTAAAGCTCTTCATTTCCCCGAAAACGTTGAATCGTAAGAACCTTAAAAATACTCATTCTGTTTGATAGCCCTGGGAGGACTGTTTTTTCTGACAAGAAGCCTCCAATATCTAGTAAATCACAGGTCTGACCATCTTTTGAAAAGATAAATAATAGTTTTATTTTATAAATATATAGTGACATCCTTAACAAAAATACATTATTCGATAAATTCCAGCAGTATTTTAAGGTAGGTTAATGAAGATAGACTTAAACATTCTAATAATCAAACTATTATCTGTATACAAGACTGAGGAAAAAATATTGCTAGGTGCTGCACCACTTTTGTGATTCCTTTTGAGAATGAGGTGCACTGCCAGCTTTATTTAAAGATCCAGGCTTAAAAATTACTAATTTTTTAGCATGTATTTTCTGTTTATGTGCCTGTCAGTTTTAAACAGCTTTTTATATGCAAATGCATGATGACAGTTCTATATTCTGTGTCACTTCTTCACTAGAGTTTTTCATGCTATTGGAATAATCCCTTAACAGATATTTATAGAGTTTTTACTGTTATTTTGACAAATCACACATTGTTATTAAAATGATAAAAGAAAGTAATGTTAATACTTTTTTCATTGAAAGTTCTAAACTTTTTTTAAAATTATGCATGTTTCCTAGCTCTATTTTAGTAAACCTTTTACAGAAATTGGGTCTTTTTAGTTCCATTTTTTTGTGGTAAGAAAAATCTGTACTTGGAAGTTGTTTCTAAACAGATGTATTGCTAAAGATCCATCTTTATTGTTCCTTCAGTCATTTTGTTGTATGTGCTTATACCAAATTGAGTGTTCCAATAAGTTAATTCATGAATGTCATATGCTCTACCAGTACTAAATTTGGCTCCCATTGGAGATAGATCATTTTGCCGTAATTTTCAATATAAACAAACTCGGGCTTATTGTCTGTAATTCTAGATGTTTGGAAGAATTGTTGCCTTACGATGGCTGACCTGCTTTCAAGGTGACAAGTTGGGAGGATTTCAGTTGTACTGTCCATTGCAGTGCATGCCTAAGCAGTAGCCAAAGAGAGCACTCTGATCGCTAAAGATAACTCTAAATTTGCCTCATCTCTAGGTAACACTGTGTTTTGATACTAAACCTAGACATTTATTTACACTAAAAACTGAGCCTAAGAAAAGGGAATCAGTATTTCCATAGTCTTGAACAAAAAAAGTCATTGGCAGGTGACATAGAAAGACAGTGAAAGGACAGAGACACTCACCTGTGTCTAATGAAGGAGGTGACATTTCAGTAAATAGAAGGTACTTAAATATATACTGTGCATTGGCAATCTCCCAAAACTGCTGATGGAAGTGTGTTTGGGGAAAGGAGCAGCCTATTGAAGAAACCACTGCTTTGAGTTGTACCATGAGAGCAGGAGGGGGGACTGGCTACAAGCCTGATGGGAGTCACCAGGGTAGCAGAAGCTTTCAAAGGGTACCAGCTGAATCCATGGACGACTTTCAGGTGTTTTATTGGCAGATGCTGTGAAACTATATTTACCACAGTTTGTTTGCAAGGTTTCTGTATTCTCTTCAGAATGTTTCTGTGTTAATGGAATTACTGATGTGAATCTTCTGTTGTTTGAGAGTGACACATGGTACATACAACATTTTTTCTACCACTATCACCGAGGAACCCTGTGGCCTTTCAAATGAACTACCAAAACGTCCAGATAGATCTTGCCTAACTTAAGGCATTTAACTTTCAATACCCCTTTCAGAAGCAAAGTCAGTCTAACCTTTGTTGGTAGTAGAAAAGAGACAGACAAATGTGGACGATTCAGGTTTTACATGGACTAGATGAGTCCATGGATTTGGACATTGTCTTGTATTACCTATAGGAAGTGCCCAGGGCAAGTAGGCATAAGATGCTTAAAATTATGTGATACAAACCTGACATAAGCATCACCAGTTCATGCTAAGATAGAATGAAGTTATTGAAGTTAATATCCTAATGAGGTCCTTGTCAGGCTCAGATACCTAACAGATTGCTCCATGATGTGATGCTTCTGTACATTCTTCTGATGTGGGAGTTAGTATGGGACAAAGAGTTTATGTTTCCAAAGCTTTTGCTATGACAAACTACTATGTTGCGGTTCATGTTTCCCATTGGATCTCATTTTACTTCTTCTGTTCTTCTAATCTCCTTAAACATTTTTTTCTATTAGATGACATTTAGGACATTTCCTTACTAAAGTTGACCAAAAGACTGAGTTACTGTTTTGTTACTACATCATTAGTTTCTGAAAAGACTAAAAAGTATGCAAGCTAGTAACCATGCCATCTCTTAGAAAACTGCTATATGATGCAATATAGTGTAAGAAGAGTGGCAGAAAATTCAGTAGGTACATCAGGAGAGATCTGGCTGCAGTTCTCAACCACTGCTTTTGTTATACAGTTGGGTGTTTGTATGAACAAACAGCAAGACAGATATAAAAAAAAAATCAGGCATACAGAAATGGCCACTCTGTATGTGAAAGTGGCTGTGTTTTATACAGAACAGGAAAATTTGAAATCCTCTCATTCAGATGACACATCACAGCAACATGAAATGCTGCAGTGGTTTCTAGTTGGCCAGAATATTAAAACAAAGCAAAAATTAGGTGCACATGCAGTTGTAAATGCCTATGCCTATGCAAAGTATTTTTACAAGAAAGTGAGTAGAAGATGATTATGCACATCCTAATTACTTGATGTGTATACAGATATCAGACCTGAGGTTCTTGCAAATTTTGAGGATTTTTAGCCTGAGGAGTAGTAGGGTGGCTTTAGGATACTTTTATGCTTTCCTGATCCTGGTTGGAGTAGTCTACATGAGGCCTTACAAAAAGCTTTTTTGATTGTACTCCCTCCCTTATTGTGAGTCAGTATTATAAAAACGTATATTACATGTTTGAGAAAATACTTAGGTCATTATAGCTTTAACATTATTAAACATACTGGTAGAATCTGGACCGTTCTATGGCTGCTATTTATAAAATAGAAACTAAGGATTATCATAGTCTCCCATTTAGCTGTCCTTGTAGCTCATGTTCATATGGGAATATACTTAAATTTCTCTTCAAACCTTTTGAGAGCATTTTTGTAAAATACATCCATGTAATTTAAAACAAACAAAAATTCCAAACCCCAAACCCTACACCAATTGTTGTACATTGGGTTATTTATTTTCCTTTCAAAAAAACCTGTATATGCTTTTTAAGTGGGGCTTTTGCTTACAAAAGAAGTGTGGAGCCCAAAAATATCACTAAAGATGCATTTATCCATTTTTCTCATGTCCAATAAACCCCTTTCTGTTATAGACCCCAAAGACACATAAACAATAAAAGTGCTGGCAAAATTTAAACTAATGAAAGGCTCTTTTGAAATTTCTCTAGAAAGATCAGGTTTACATGAACAGGTATACAGAAGTTACCTGGCCTCACTTTTTGTTGCCCTAGTTCCGGCCTCCCTTGACAGTGCTGGTCACTGTTTTCTTGCACTGTTTTGATCTGTGGCTTTTGCCAAATCTGGATGGGGAATGCCAATGGTAATGATCAGAAGTGAATCGGGGAGTGCATCGTCTCCTTATTCTCTTTACAGCCAGCATTTCCCCCTTCACTGTTGCTCAGTACACATGATTAATTTTCTAGCAGTGAAGAGCTAGAAAACAACTCTCTTCAGTTGCCCTTCGGGCTCCAAGAACCAGATGGTTGGGCTGCAGACCTGCATTCCGTGGTGGGTAGTATGGCCCCCTTTTATCACAAACTGTACAAAAGAGCCTAAAAGTGGGCAGATAAGGGGGTTAGTTCAGCCAGCAGACAGGAAAATAGGTGCATTGGACTAATCCCAGCACTCCTACTTGAAAGCCTGAGAAGTGTCCACATGTCAGTTGCTCTGTGGGCCCAATGTAATTCTTTAGTGCTTAAATTTGACTAGGATCCATCCATTTTATCCAGAGGCAGCAGCAAGTAACACCAGTTCATATCATGCATTCCTGATGAATGCACATAAACCTATAGAGTACTTGCCAGCATTGGCACAGAGGGAACTTTCCTATTAAAGGCTGCTTTGGCTGAGTTAAAAAAATGCTTCTCTTATCTGTATCTTGATAACATCCATAAGATATGCTACTGATATGCTTGGATACTCTGTTTCAGTTTTCTGCAACTGCAGCATGTGCCTTTACTCTGGCTGCCAAGATTCAAAGGAGAGGGAGCAGGATTTGAAATGGAAATCTTGGATATGTTTTGTGGGTCCTGGGCAAGATGGCAGTGACACCCAAGTCATTGTGATCCTCTTACCTTTCTATCTGAAACTGTCCTTAAATGAGATTCATATGTCTTATGTGCAAGGGTTATACGATAGAGGAGCTCTGTAACCCACATGCTGACCACAGTTTATGCCCAGACTATGTTTATGTGAGCTGGAGACAAAAATTGTGGTCTGCCCTTTGGTTCCATACAAAGTTATCTTTATTTTGCTGTTGGTGACAGCTACATGTTGTAGCTTGAGGAATAAATAAAAAAAAATTTTTTTAAAAAAAGGGTAAATCTCTAGACTAGTAAAAATGTATTTTTAAATAAAATTTTCTTAATATCAAATTGATATCAATAGCGGATCAAATGATTAGCCACAGAATATACAGACAAGCTAATGTGCAAATTTAGCCATATAACAGTGTGGCCAGATTTTACATGGGCATAAACAGCAGCTGGGGAAAGCCCTGGCTCTTATCATCAATAATCTAGTTTTTCTAAGCATCATATAAGTGAAAATTCCACTGTGTCTTGTGTCTTTTACATAACTTTAAGCCCAGGGAAATGGTACAGTCTCTGCACTCCTCCAAAGATGCATTCTGCAGCATGCAGAATATAATATATATTATGCTTATAAACGGGCAGCTGCAACAATAACGTTGAGCCTGACACTTTATCAGTTTCCTCTGGGATTGTATTGTTGTATTTAGTACACTGTTTTCACATGGATGTAAACAAGTGAAGAATTTGCTCAGAATGTATTACACTATATGCAATATAGTGTCAATATTCAATTTCTATGCATGCAGCAAAGTAGACATCTGAAAGGTTAGTGTGTCTGTCATTGTTGTGACCAGTGCAGGAGGCCAAGACACCAGAGAGCCTCAGTGCACAAAAAGCCATCAACCTACACAGATTTGAAAGGCTGATGACAATATGTACATGCCTAAATGGGACTCTGGCTTGGGGATTGTCAAGCTTTGAAAATCATATGTCATAGATGCTGATCATGCACATTCAAATAATCACAATCTCCATGATTACAAAACAGACCCTGATTCATTCTCCCATTTTTGGCACCAGGTGAAAAGCTTTGTTTTCGGCACCTGAGGTTCCCTGGCTAGTTAGTGAAAAGAGAGGAACACTTTCCAAGTCAAGGTTTCAGATATTGAAGTTTTAGTTAAGTTGAATTATTTTCTGATCGCCTCCTTTTGTGTTTGCTATTTGAACGCTTTTCTTTGGGAAAGTGGAGTTGCCTCCATTTTGTATCTACAAAAACAGTTGTTTCACACTCTTTGCTTTAAGCTGGAAAAAGCCAACAGAAGAGTTCTGCTGTGCTAGGAAAGATATTTCTCTTGGATAGTCTTTACTTCCCTTTAAAACAGAAACTCTTAGAGGGGGCCAGAGCAATTACACACTTCTAGGAGACCTAGGAATACAGATGAGAGCCTTCGGCCTGTCGCACGTTTTACAGGATAACGAAAATGTAAATGCAGAAAATTTTAAGATGGTGGTAATTGAGTATCTTAGGATGGGGTTTGATTTGGGCATGTGGGGAAAGAGTCTTTCAATTGGTTTGGATACATTTTGTTGGAAATCTAGAGTATCAAATTAAATTTCTTTAAAATACAGTGTGCCGTTGTTGGGTTTGTTATTTTTTAAAACAATAGAAACTCAAGTCAGCCAAGGTCAGCAGTCCTGCTGAAATGTTCTAAGGCTGTCTGGTGTGTATTGAGAATTGAAACACAGCAACAGTAAAATAATCCCATCATTTAGCACAGTATACTGATTTTCTCAAAACAGTTATGTAAGATTAATAAAAAATTTTAATTGATACCTGTTTACATATGCATTAAGAATTGTCTGTAGGTAATACAGTTCTGGTTTGAAAGCATATAGGGTATCTCACACACTTACACTTTAATAATAATTTTGGTGGCTCCAACTGGCTACACATGGCTAGTTCTCTGCTTCTTCACTTCTGTGGATTCAGTTGTATGACAATGTTTTGTTCCACAGCAGAAAGGAAAGAAAGTATTCTTATCACAGAATGTTGTTACATCCCTACATTGGGAGGTTCCTTGTGTGATTCATGGAGAAGAAGCTCTCACACAGAACAATTCAAAATTCAGAATGGAGCTTAATTTATTCTGTCTGAATTGCCATCTAAAGGAGTTTCTCTCTTTCTCTCTTAACTGTATAAATAGTATGTAGACACTCCTCCTAATTTAAACTGTTAAAATTAGAAGCTATGATTTGCCTGGCAGCAGGCAGTCTGCATAACTTCTGGCATTGTCTTGTAAGAGGGAAACAGTGCAGAAAGCTAGTGTAGTCTGTAAGCCATACAGCTTTCTGTAGGTCTTGTAGTTCATGATGATGGTTTATTGTTTATGAGGACTGTAGCTCATTAGAAAATTGAATGAAACTTGGAATATTATTGGCCATCAAAAAATTTCAGCCAGCAATAATTTCTGGGTGTCATTGACCTGAGGCAAATTTGTACCGTTGCCCTAGAGCTTCATATCCCATTACTTACATTCAGATCCATAAAGCTTTAGATAGCATTTGTTCTTGAAATACTTTCAAACTGGGAAATAAATTTAAATTTCTGTTCTAATTCTTGTTCCTGTAGTATTTGAAAGGCCTATATCAGTGAAGAGCCTAGGTATACATTGCTGTATACATAAATCAGATATAACCTTTCATATATATGTTTATATGGGCAGTGTTGTCAGATGGGAAAAAGAGTATCTTGAACCCAACTAGCATGTTTTGACATAGGAAATACAATGCAGGGGGGTGTTAGTAGTCTTTGATCATCCAGCTCACTGGTTTCTGCACTTCAAACTTTTAGCATTTGTGTATCTGTTCATTACTGCTCCCCCATGGAAAAGGTGGGATAGCTTGTGTGAGTTGAATTCTTTCCAAGGAATCTCACTGCCTGTAAGGCTTGGAAGTGCAATTTGACATAAAGCGCTAGGTAAGAACACAGAATTTGAAATCCATTACTCTGCACTGATGAGGTTTATCCTGAAGAACCTTTATGTACACTGACCATGGCTTGAAAAATGATACCACAAAATCAGAATGGTTTTTTCATTCAGTTAAAGTATTATATTCAGTGTAGCAGGAAATGGTTTTGCATGACAGTACACATGTAAATGTCAATGCATATGTCATTTACAGTGTATCTGTGTGTTCTGTGAGATTCCCAATGATCACGTTGAAGAAAACTGTCTCTGTTACACTAAATAAAATGTGCTTAGTAAAAATTGCTAGCAATTTTTTTCTAGACATATAATGACATGGTAAGAATACAAAACAAAACCACCAGAAACAAACCATTTCTCAAGCAGTAATATCTACAGGACAAGTGATCTAAATTGCTGGAACAGGGAGAGTTCATCATTGCACTGCAAAAGAACTTGAAATATAACCTAAAGGCAAGTGAAATACTGATTCCAAGCTTTGAAATAACAGCAACAAATTTACCTACAGACAGAAGATGCATGGAAGCAATAAACGAATTATACAAGTCTTACACACACAATCTGATTATTCTGACTAAAGTGTTAATTGGATCCTAACTGCCAGATCTGATATCTGCAGTCTTGTAGTGGGAACCTTTCAAAGTGATGAACTGTAATTCACTGAGCTGCTTGAAGCACTTGTAATTTACTGCATGTCATGCTATGAAGAGCCTGACCTAATGGACTTTACATTACCTGTAACGCTGGAAACCTTTCAATGAAACTAGTTGGTAAAAAGTAATAGTGGAAGTCTATTCAGAAAGAGGGAACAAAACTACATTTTAAACACTGTTTTATAT
>VYZX01025029.1:26176-43676 GCA_013401335.1 Brachypteracias leptosomus
TCTTTTATTAGTAAATTCACATGTAGTAGTAAAGGAATTTACAGTTGTTTTTGCCATAAATGCTATTTAGATGTGTTAAAAATGTGTTTGTTTATATATCTATACTTTTATTTAGTGGGGCTTGTAAGCTAATTCAAAGAAATGAGGGACAGCCTGCTTCAGAAACTTGTGAAGCCTCCATCAGGGTCCATCATGGAGCTGACAAATTTACATGTTCCTCAGAGGCTGTCTGACCCATTGTGTTTTGTAGGGCTGCTGTAGCCAGTCATCTTCATGACAGTTGGGAATTCAGTTTCTTTGAGGATGCCTTGTAACAAATGGGTTGCCGTCATAAATCATGTTTTATTTTGTCTCTTCAGTTTTTCTTGAGAGGCGTGACCAAGAATTTGTTTGGAGTTGGTGGCCCACTCGAACCCAATCATTTACTTGATTGTATTTTTTCACTGGGTCCCTCTACTGTCCTCTACCTGAAGTGACTTCACATGCATTGAGAGATTTCTATGCAAAAGAATCAGAGTTTGCCTCTTTGCTACAATTTTGTAAAATCAGATCAGAAATCTTGAAAAATGTAGACATTAAACCAAAGAAATATACCTAATGCACATAATTGGCCATAAAATAGCAGGCTTCTGGTAGTCTTCCAGCCCAGATAGCACAGTAATACTATGTCAGTAAGAAATAAAGTGCAGTCTGGTGTATCACTGAAGGCTGTGAAATGTACCAATTTATATTACCTAATTACAATTAGAGAAATCTCTTTGCTTAATACGTTTTGCTAATTTAAAATTCAAGCAGTTTTCAAAATGCCTTGTCCTTTATCAATGGGAAAGAAGATATATATCAGGTATGACATACATATGGATCTTCGCATAAAATTCTTTTAAAGGCAATATTATCTTTATAAATATGTATTTTTACTAATGATCTTAACTGCCTTTTTTTTTTCTCATGCTTGTGACCATCATCCTGAAAACCAGATGTATTTAGGTTCTCTACTTCTGCTTGTACAGTTAAAAGCGACTGTTGAAAGATATGGGGAAAAGCAAGTTTGGAGGGAAAAGCTCTTAGAGTGTACTGCAAAGTAGGTGTGTCTCCCAAGTGTAAGAGCAAGTACACAGTCAGGGAGATTCAGAGCAGATAGTACAAAAGCTGGCAGGAATACTTCTGGCGAAGGGGAATCTCTATTTCGCACTGAGGAACAGAGGGCTCTTGCACCAGCACGAGTCTTACTGCACATGTTACTGGCTAGAGTCTTTAGCACAGAGCATGAATAAATCAGTGCCACTTAAGAGAGTTCTGTTGATTTTCACTCTGTTTAGATCAGAATTTTTACTTGTGTGTTTGAAAATAAACAATCCAGGAAAGATAGAGGGGATGTAAAGGTAAAGAGAAGTGGAGTAACAAGTGTGCAACACCTTCATCATTTGCTATATATTATACTAGTAAGTATGTAATCGTTAGGAAAATTCTTGCCAAGGTTAAAGGTAATGGTTTAATTCGGAAGGTGTCCATCTTCCTCCCTGCCTTTTCATTTCTGTGTGACATGTGATAGTTGAATAGCATCACTGAGGCAAAATTGTGACAAGGCAAGTTCAAATCTCACATAAACAGGAAATTCATATTGACTTCTGAAGGAACTGGACACTGACTCGAGTCAGTGAATTTTCCCCTTAGCTCATGGATCCCAGAGTTGTAAAAATTTGTTTGTCCTGCCCTTAGAACCAGGTAGACTTAGAACAAAACACTATTGCATAAAGGTATGGTGTTTCCAGTACTGCAAAACTTAGGTATCACAAAGTATAAAAACTTACATTAACCATCTGAAAGTTACTTGTCTGCTCAGAGTCTACACTCAGTGGAGACAGGTGCATTCAGAGAGAAATTAGTCCCATGCTAAAATAGATGTCTAAACTAGATCAGATTAACTTTGCTCGGGGTTTCCTTATTCTGCGGAGTACAGGAGTCCAGTGATTAAATTCCCCCCCAGAAGTGTCTGATTCTGAGTGAAAGCCTCATTTGTCTTTTCCGTTTATATTTTAGAGTAAGACCTTCAGAATTGTAATTCTTAAAATTCATGTATTGTTTGCAAAAGATTATCAGACTTTTTAGTAATGGCTGCTACTTTTACTTTCAGACTCTGAATTAGTCAATATTTTAAGACTGTAATTTATGCTGTGATGAATTGTGTGAAAAGTGGTATTCTGTGTAATATTAGGTGAAGTAATTTCTCCTTAAAGTAAACTTCAGCAGGCTTACATTTCTTTTTCTCTCTAAGTGTTAGATTTATACAAAGTCTTTCGGGATAGATTCAAGTCACAGAAGTATAAGAAAAGTTTTTCCTCTTAAGATTTGTTCATGATTTATTTTATTAATAATAATATTATTTTTGCTGATTAGCAGAAGACTGGAATGTCCTAGAAACATCTCACAAAGCAGTATTTGTATGCCAGCTTACTATGATATACTGAAAAAACATTTGAATTTTGCTAGACAAGCAAGTGGCTGCTTTTTCATGGGTGGAAAACTTGGCCTGCTGACAGCTGTTTGACTGTGTCCTGGTTAGCTTAAGCGATGGTTTCACACAGTGAGTCTGCTGCAGTGGCTCGGCACATACCTCAGGCTCTTCCATGGGACTCTTCTCTCTTACATATACAAGCACACACACTTGCTGTGTCTTTCCCACTGGCACATGTATTCCTGAGAGTATCTGTAGGTGGGTGCTTATGCATATGTAGACACTTCAACACAGTGTATAATAAACAGAAAATAAAGCTGTGTCCAAAACAGCACCTACACAAAGAGGCATTCTTAGGGTTTAGTGGACAAACTAATAATGTTATGACAAGGTTTCCCAACTTTCCTTTTTCAGTTAGGAGTGACTGAGAACACGTTTCTCTCTGCAGAGACCAGTTGACTGAGGTGGCGACCCTTGCTCCATGCTCTGATATGTCCGTGGCATTTTTATTCCTGTATAAATCAGACATCCTTAAAAGACTAGCTGAGCAAAAAAGGTTTTCTTATACTGAAGTGTATTACGCAAATATTTTTCTAGGCTAAGTGTCTTTATGATGTAAAACATTTACTGCTTTAAGATACTTATTTTGCTGTCTGTTTTAATCATATCTTTTGAAACAGTCTCAATAGATTTTTCTATTCGTAACATTATGACACTTGATAAGATGATTGATTATGAAGTGTTGAGAGCCCTACCATGTGATCATTTATTTTTAAATACACATTTGTACTAGCCAATGCTTAAATTTCTTGCAGGAATACATAAGAGATGCGAAACATAAAGCTTGAGTCTGATCGAATCTGATGCCTCTGAAAATAGAGTGCCACAGTACTGTGGTCTTAAAATAACAGATTCTGACTGAAACTGGAACTTTGCAGTGATAAATATTATGTAAAAAATTATAGTCCATCTTTGGTACAAAATAAAAAAGACGTACGACTGTAGTGCAGGCGAACTAAAATGTGTTTGACGATGATATCTTTCTTTCCTTGTGCAGGTGCCTGTGTCAGTGGCCATGATGACTCCCCAGGTGATCACCCCTCAGCAAATGCAGCAGATTCTCCAGCAGCAAGTGTTGTCTCCGCAGCAGCTTCAAGCACTTCTCCAGCAGCAGCAAGCAGTTATGTTGCAGCAGGTAATGTGGGTTACCTGCTTTGGACCATTAGCACAGGGCATTCACGCAAGTGTCAGCCAGATTTTATGGGTCTTATTTTGTAATATTTCATCACTCATTACACCAAAAAGAAAGAAAATAAATGTGAAACTTCTCAGTCTTTAAATTTCTTGTTTTAATTGCAGAAGTGTGAAATTGTGATTTTGAAACATTATTATATTAAAATCAGCAGCAGCAGCAGTGGCAGATGCATTACAAATACTGAACAAATTGATATTTAAATTTTCAAGTGCTTAGGCACATTTTAATTGTAGACTTGCCAAAGGAAGTGCAAACAGAGTTGTAGATAATTGTTGCTTTAAAATTCATAACACTGTAGTGCTCGCTTTAGTCACATAAATGGTATGCGGTTATGAAATTTGAACTTAACAGCTTGTTTCATCATGGGAAAAAGCTTTTTTCTTTTGTTTGTTTTTGCATCCAAAAAATTTGTCCCAGATAAGGCTAAGAAGAAGAAGGAGATTGCTCTTTCCTTAGCACAAAATCTGGCAGCTAAGTGAAGAATCCATGAACTTGTTACTCTGACAATAAAAATAGTGTCAATGATCAGTACCTCAATGTAATGCAGAGTGGATTTTTGATTGGGTGCTTAATTGTCATACAGAAAGTGATGTGTCTGTCATAGTTATAGGCTCAATCACTATATGTTTAAACACTTTAATATCCAGTACCGTGATCATTACAGGCAATTCACCTTCAGTTGTGAATCCAGCATCCTGCTAAACAGATTGACAGATTAATTACTTTTTTCCCCTAAGAAGCAGACAGTTTAGTTTGGCCTTAGTGACTTGTAGGTTTCTTGCAAGTGGATGAGTACAGTTTCTGATTTGTTATATAGGACATATGAGGAACTTAGGTATAGTTATTTGAGGAGTTAATTTGGCTCTTGCATTCCCTTTAGAATACAGATTTTCTATGCCCTTCTGTTTAGGATATTTTGGAATCTGCATTGGAAAATTTCAGAGCCGCCTTGGAAAAAAATGTATGTAGATCTGCCTCTTCAAATCACATTTTTTTATTATGAGGTGATTCTTAATGGCTACGCTACCATATGCCAATCTAGAAGAGTTTAGGAGATTTATAATACTTGAAACTTTTGCCTTTATTTATTAAAGTCAAAATGGTTTATTCAGCAACAACTACAAGAGTTTTACAAGAAACAGCAAGAGCAGTTACATCTTCAGCTTTTGCAGCAGCAGCAACAGCAGCAGCAACAGCAACAACAGCAGCAGCAGCAACAGCAACAGCAGCAGCAGCAGCAACAGCAACAACAGCAGCAGCAGCAGCAGCAACAGCAGCAGCAACAGCATCCAGGAAAGCAAGCAAAAGAGGTAGGAGCTAAGCCCCTTGCTGATGCATACCAGTGTGAGCTGTCAGAAACTTGGAAAAGACAAGACTAGTTTAGATATTTTTCTTGTAGCAAGAATGCAGCTATCAAAGATTTGCTCATATGTTTTTACTGGGCTTAATAGCAGTGCCGGCATAATTCTCCTGCTCCCCTTTCTGAGACACAGGATTTGAGCAGTCTAGTGCTGCTGTCGTCTAATGTTCGCTAATGAATCCAAGTGTGCAAAGAGCAAGCTGTTTGGTGGACACCATCCTGATTATCTTGCATTCACAGGCAATCTGTGTTGGGGAAGGAGCCTTACTTTTCACAGTGGCACAGCTCAGAAAGCATGCAAATTTAGTCCATGGCTGAAAAAGAGCAATTGAGCACAGATTTCAAAGTCACAGGCCCCTGATTAATGAACTGCTACTGTAGGTTTGGAGTGGCGAGTAGAAAGTTACAGTTTGATGTGCTCATAAATCAACCTGACAAGCGAGTTTCTCAGGCCTAGCTTGCACTTGTCAGCAAACTGCATCAAATATAAACATAATACAAACAAAACATGTTGAAGTAGTTAAATTGATCAGCAGGTATCCTAGACGTTGTCTTCAAGCTGCCCATTATGCAAACGTCGAGGAAGCAGTTGTGACCTCCTGAGGCTTTGTTTCTGTTTGGATTTGTGAATAGAATTTCAGACAGCCATCAACTACGGAATAGAAATTGCTCCCGTATTTCTCCAGAGGCTCTGGGCAATCCACATGACTTGCTCCATTATGCAGTCTGTTTTCCAGTGAGCGCATCAGAAGTTTCTCTTTTCCCCAAACTAGAAAGGAAAGGTCTTCCACAGCAGCTTGTCTTTCTCTGAAGTGTGACTGCCTTCTCATACCCTCCTGAGTCTTTGCAGACTTCAGTTTATCTTGAAATGCCTCACAAAATTGGAACTTATACTTTTGCTCCATAATAGGGCACTTCGTTGCCTTGAATGCAGTGCTCTTTTTAATATATTCCAACAAGAAAAGAGAGAGAGCTAACAGGCCAGTGAAATGAAGGCTACATCCCGGTTTACTAATAGATCACTGGAGACCACGTTCATGGGCCACTGCAGACCAAACTTAGTCAATTGGAAATACAAGAGTGCCTTCAAATCACAGACTGCTGTAAAGAGTTACACTTTTAGCATAGATAAATTTGTTATCATCTGCCATGAGCTGGGTTTTTTTTTATTCGAAACAGCTGTTACTTTCTCTTGACCCTTTTTTTTAGTGTGTCATTAAGAGTATCTTGCTATTTTCCCCTAACACCTAATACCTTGAATGAATATAATAGAAAAATTCAAATGCTTTCACTCCCCGAGCATTCTACAAATAGCATTATTATTTAACAACTGAGATTAAAGAGAAAGAAGTCGATTTTACGTCTTTGGCTTTCTAGCCTTTACAGCACACTTTACTTTTTGCTACATTTTCTTTTTTTTTTCCCCCTTCTCTTTGTAGCAGCAGCAGCAGCAGCAGTTGGCAGCCCAGCAGCTTGTCTTCCAGCAGCAGCTCCTCCAGATGCAACAACTTCAGCAGCAGCAACATTTGCTGAACCTTCAGCGTCAGGGACTCATTTCCATCCCACCTGGCCAGTCTGCTCTTCCTGTCCAGTCTCTGCCACAAGGTATTCAAGTAATATATGATTTGAGTAATTTCTAATTCATAACTTTTTTAACCATTCCATTTGCATCCAAATGGATGTAGTTTCCTGTTATGACACTTAAACATATTATATTATTAGAACTTTATTACTCATATTACCAAATTTTCTTGAGGATGATAAATTTTACAGCATACTTTTATGGAAGAAAACAGCTTTTGAGTATTTTTTCATAGATATAAGATGCATATTTTTTAGCTTTATGTGCTGAAAACAATTTCTGATAGCGGCACAATTCAAGCACCATTGCTTTTCTCTGAGGAATTACTGAAATCTGATTTAGTGGAAATGTTATCATTTCAGTTAATCAAAGTGACCAGATATAAAATACATCAGATAGTGATATTAAAGACATTCCAAAACTCACTTTTTTTTTTCTTCCAAGAAAAGAAAGTGTTTGGCATTGAAAAGCACTTTGAGTCTTCTATTTATGACATGTGAATTTAGGGAGAAACATTAGAGTTCATTTCATTTGTTATTCCTTTATATTAAGTATGTTAAATAAGACAACAAGTTTTGAGGGTGGTGATTCCCATTGTAATGAATTATGACTGATAAATAACAGCAAAGACTTTCTGGAAAAAAAACCCCGCATTTCCCTTTGTCACTTTGATCGAATTTCTCAATGCTGAAAATGACCTCAAACTTTACTACTTCAAACAAATACATTCATGGTTGAAAGAAAATAGAGCATGCACTTTTGAAAAGCAAGTTAACTTGGAGATAAATGCTGCTTACATTTTAAGATAAGACCAAAGACTTCCTATCTTAAGGACTCTGTCTATAACCTGTGAGGTATGTGTTTCTGTTTGTATTACTATAGAGAGGTGAGCTAAATGTCTGTCCTAAAAATTACACAATACTCTGATCTCTGATGCTTCAGTCCTGCAATTGTTTAGACTGTGTTCATGAAAAGTAACATTGCTTTTAATTGGTCTTCACTCATTGGTCTGGTTCCTCCACCAGATAACTATTACAAAATTGAAGCTTCAGAAATTAGATGAGCAAAAGCAGAGTACACAGTATATAGACAACTGTGTAAAAATTTTTAAAAAGAAGATTAAAAAAAAAAGAAAATCAAAAAAAGGTGTGAGAAAGACCCGCTGTGGAAACCTCAATCCCTGGAAAGCTGAGATTCCAAATAAATGTGTAAATTCCATATGTTGTCTTGTGTGGAAAAGCTACAACACAAGCACATCTCAAGTCATAAATATTACAACAATAGAAGAGTCCTAAGTAAGCTATCACACTAAATAATATTATTTGAGAATAGCAGTGGAGAGGCAAGCTGATTGATTAATTTGGACATGTGAGACTGGTAATGCTGGTTTCCTTTTGTACAAAGTCACATTGGACCAGAATCGAAAAAAGCAATTGAAACACAACTTCCCCCTGAACAGCTTTACCTTCTGCAGCCTCCTCTTGTGCCATCTGTTGCAAGAGGAATTCCTCAGGTTTTCTCTCACATTAAGCAATCCCCATAGATTTTCCCCAGCACTCCTACCCAATTGCATTGATATTCATTAGTTTAGTGCAACACTCATTCATCCACTTCTAGTAGAAAAAATAGAAAAAATAATACCTTTTAAAATAGATTTTAGGAAAACTAGTAAACAGTTCTTTTTAGGAAATTTATTCTACTCAAAGAATTAAGTGTATCTGAAGTCATGACAGAAAAAAATGATACTAAAGAAGTAAAAAAATACAAAATTTTACAGTTAAAATCTGAATTGTTCTTTTTGTTGAATTTTCTGCTCCTGCCTTGAGCTTGAAGCTTTTTTGCTCGTAATGAATTGCAGTCAATTATTTAATTATTTCATTTTTCTCTCCTAGTTCTAATATCTACTGTGTGTAGGATTCCTTTAGATACATAAGTTAATTAATAGCACATTGATATTTCATAGCCCTGGTGTGGGTGTGCAGACTTAAAAACATGAGCCAGCTTCCCATGGAAAACCTGTCTGCATCTCCAGAAAGGCCACTCACTCTGTGCCAGGCAAGGTGGAGTTAGGGTGATGAGGGTAGCAGGAAAGTCTTTCCAGCAAGATGCTAAAACAAATAGAGAACTAAATGCAGAGTTGTGACCAGCTCGGAGTTCTTTCTGTGGGCTTCTCTTACAGCACATTGTGTGTTTCACAGGAAGATACAGCACCTAGTCCAGTTCATAACAATGTAATGAAGATTAATGGGCTTCAGATCTGTTGAGACTGTCTCATAAATCTTAAATTTACACATCCAAATACATCCAAATATATCCAATATTTACAAATCCAGGTAATACTAAATTTAACACAGATGTCCCTGCTCTGGGGTTTGCTAAAAGAGGATCAAACTTCCTTTGTTTTTCTCTAAAAGAAATTAGCAAATTTTATGACAGCCATTTTCTGTGTCAGTATTAAATTAAACCTTCAGAATTTAAGGTAATACACTCTGGATGTGATTAAAAGGATGTTTTTCTCCTTCCACTGTCCTGTGAGATGTATAATATGATTATACAGGAGGATTTACATATGTGTGACACAAATATTTTTATATATGTCCATTTAGATTGTTGAGTTACATGGATGTCTAGAACAATGAGAGAAACACAAGGGGGTGCATATTTGTATTGGTCATAAAGGGTCCCATAAACCACAAATTATTAGTGACAAAGCATGGGGTTTGCATTTTTTAATATGAGAAGACATAACTTCCAGTACAGCTATGAGGTGTGCATATATATTTGTTCCAAGTATAGTTTCTGCCTTTAAAGGACAGGAATGTTTACCATGTTTTTGTGATGGTCAGACATAGCAAATAAGATGCAAGAGGTGTTTTAGCATCTATTTTGTGACAAGATCTTCACTATACCATATCGAAAGCCAATGGTTCACTGTGAGTTACTTTCATGTAATGCTGTATTGATGCAAAGGACTGTAAATGATAAGAATTTAAAAAAAACACCAGTAATCCAAACCTCCAAGTTTTGATCAGGCCATGTAGGAAAATGAAAAGCAGATGCATGGATGGATTTTTTAAGTGGTATTTTTATTATTAATTCAAACATAAAAATAAAGTAGGTAAAGAGTTATAAAATTAACCTCAAAAATTTTAGGATTTTGATGTTAGTAAACTGCATAGCAAATCATTATTTGCTCTTTTAGTAATAGTCCCTAATTTTTATTCCACTCTGGACCCTTTCTCTTTTAAGATAGCATGGAAAGGGTATTTTGAGGGTTATCACAACCTATGAAACTTTAAAATTTACCTAACTTTTACATCCAGACTAAAATATCTGTCAGCCATTTTACAGGTCTTTTGTAAAATGGGAGTTGGACTTTTTCAGACACAGAAACGTACAAAATTGCCATAATTTACAATTAATTACAAATCTGCTTATTAACTTTATACTTTTTAAGTGCCTGCCCTTAATCCTTTTATCCTAAAAGGCAGCCTTTCAGAGTGTTCTGAAGAAGTGATAAAACCGGCTTGAGCCCAGAGAGAAATTTCTTTCTGATTTTAAAAAAAACTAGGTGAGCTAAGCAGTCTGGAGACACAGCTCTGTCTGTAGCTTCACACAGAGGAAGGTGCTGCCCAGCAGTTGCCCAGAGGGGCAGGAGACCCCTTCCCATGGGAAGGGCCCTTGCTCCAGCCACTCCCAGCCCTCATTTGTTCACTGGTGCAGTGACTCTTACTCAGACCCCACAGGGCCCAAAGTTTGATGATCTCCAATGAAAATTTCCTTGCTGCAAGACACAATGATATGTTTACCCCTCTGATTATCCAAAAAGATGGGTTTATTTTTGATTGGGGTTTTTTTCAGTACAAAATGTTTATTTTGCTCAGGAGCAGGAGGAAGGGAAGACTTTGAAGTAAACAGTGTACTGTGTATATCTTGCCACCTAAATGAATACGTTACTGTTCATTTTGATTTGTGATTACATTTGCAAATAACTGTTATTTACCACACTAAAATGGGTTCTTTGCAATGTTGCTAGAACATACCTCATGAACATGGCAGTAATTACTTACCTTCATTAAACAATTACAACTAGTGTTACCATTACCCCCATTACCCATCTCTCTAATGAAGTAAATTAGAGCTTTGCTTCTTTGCTTGCTTCCTTAAAACCTAGCTTTTTGATTTACAAATATGATATAAACTCCAGTTTTAAGACTTAAATTCCAATGAACTCTTTTTCACCTTGTCATTAACTTTGTTTGCCGGTGTTGTTGGTATCTAAGGTAGAGAAGCAGGACACAAAATAGTACTCTAAAAATGAGCTTCTTTCATAATTAGGAAAAAAAAAATTGAATACCTTCCAACTAATTTGTTTCCACACTTCCTCCAGAAGTTATTATTTCTGTAAATCACTAATAGTCTATTTTTAATAGCTTTGTGTACTTCATGGTGAGACAGCTATTGAGAAGTATTAAGGACTTATTGTGCTTCTTTATAATTTTGTATTGAATCTGTTTTAGTAGTCTGAGTTCCTGTGTCTTCAAAGTCAAACATTATCTAATAAACAGATTTGCCAAACAGTGAAAAACAATTTTTACATCTTTCTAATATATCTTGTTTACCAAACAAAGCTATCCTCTATGAAAAGTTTGAATGAACAGATACATTTTAATCCTTTTTTGAAGGACAATAAATTTGAGCTCTTTCATAAAACAAAAAGAGCAAAATTATAATTCAGACAATGTCAGCATTTTGAATGTTTTGTATTCCATCAGATCTAGATACCGTGAGCATGTCTTACCTAATTTCACTTGTTGAGATAGGATAAAGAAGACAGAATTAGATGTTAAGATACCTCTGGCCCAAACCATGTCAGGCTGAAAAACCTGGCTGTAAACCCAGATCTTTCACAAGATGCTCTCTGGGCTTCTCATTCTTTTTCTACGTTTAATTCAGTGTTCTTCAAAAGAAAGATGTCAAATTTATAAAGGCTGGCAGTGACAGAAGGTGTAAATATATTTGTGATGAACTCTTCATCTTTCAAGATCTGAATTTCTATCTTAGCTGTATTTTCAGTGGCAAGATAAGAGAATGCTCACAGCTCTTCTCTTGCCTGTGTTTTGGGAGTCTTTATGTCAGGCAGACACATATTGTAAGGGAAGGTTCTATGACTTTGTGTAAAGTACTCAACTTCGGCCAGACAGCCCTAACACACGTATATTAATAAATTCTACAAGACATTGCTATTTGTGGCTGACAATACAATTGGAGTAGAGAGAAAATTTAAGCTCTGTCTGCAAAGATCTGGTGGCTAGACCCCAGAATAGTACTGTGCATATAGCTCTTCAGATTTTGTATGGCTGCCCATCATCCCAGGAGACCGGTGAGACAAAGTCTCCTTTCTCCTAGCAAAACCCTCCAATTTGTTTTCCACAGTAGGGCTTGACCAAAAAAATAGTGGAGGAATTTGATGGTCTACACTACATGTAATTTCATCTATGTAGAGAGAGGGAGTTTTATTGGCTTTCTAGTTGTACCATTACCACTGAATGGTACCGTGGAGCCTAAGCAGTCACCAGTACCTAGCTCTGCTCTGCAGTGGTTTTGTCTTCCAAATAGTCCCTTCAGTTTTGTCTCTTAGGACACATTTTTAAACGGAACAATTTTCATAAGTATTAAACAGGAATAATTAATAGGTGGATGTCATTAATTAAAGTCAGATGCATTCTGCTCAAGTATTGAGCCTTTTATGATCTCACTGATGTAATTTTTGTCTTCTGATTTTTCTCCTCCAGTCTTCTTCCCCTACTTCCTGCTCTTGTTAAGTGTTTAAAGAGAATATAAATGTTTGTTAACTTCAGTGTAATATGTTTTTCTATTTTCTGTTACATGTTTGATTGAGAGGAATTATACAACCTGAGTTAACTGTGTTAACTGTCTCCATGTGAAGAAATTGAATAAGGAGACATGAAAAATCTTGTCCAGAAGTATATTTAGGGTTGGGTTGGGTTTTTTTTTCTTTTCAAGAAGTAGTTGCAGGTTCTTTTTAGCTTTCACTCTTTGATCCTTAGGCAATGTTTTCAGGAGTGTAATGTTATTAAAATTAGTGATTTTTAATTGACTGTTTATAACACAAGAGAAGACAGTTAGATTACCTGGATTCTGACAGAAGAAAAATGAATTTCTGTTTTACTACATGTTGATTGTGCTGGGAAAACAGCATCAGCTTTATTGTTGGCATTAATCCATTAATAACACCAAGCTCATTATATGCAACTATTTATTTTGTTATATTAGTGGGGCTCTCTTTCATTTTATAGCTGGCTTAAGTCCTGCTGAGATTCAGCAGTTATGGAAAGAAGTGACTGGAGTTCACAGTATGGAAGACAATGGCATTAAACATGGAGGGCTAGACCTCACTACTAACAATTCCTCCTCTACTACCTCCTCCACCACTTCCAAAGCATCACCACCAATAACTCATCATTCCATAGTGAATGGACAGTCTTCAGTTCTAAATGCAAGGCGAGACAGGTAATTCTCGTGAGATTTCAACTGTGCTTATCATTTGATGTAAAGCTGTTGTTTAACATCGTAACTCACATTATTCCCAATCACAAAATAACACTTAATACAGGTTACTTAAGAGATCCTAGTGACCTGATTTTTCAGAATTGTTTATCTCAATAGGGCATAGTTTTCAGTAACAATGTCTAATTTTGCAGATGCAATGACAGTTCCCTGCCTGTGGTTATATAATACACAGTTTTTGTAAAAATTAAAAATCCCAGAATAGAGTGTGCTGGTTTAGAGGTTAAATGCAGATTTGTGGGCACCTTTGTAGGCATGTGGTTTCATTCATATTTGGGTTAACATATCTGGCAATCAAGCCCTTACAGTTAAATCATACTGCTGGTTCATAGACAGTGTACATAGAAGTTAGTTGTCAAGGCTGTAACTCAGTGCAAAGATTCTATGTAAAAGTGCTTTAAAAATTAGTCATTAAAGCAGTTCTCATATTGTTTGTCTCTTGTGAAGAAAACTATTGAATTTTCCTTCTTATATGCGCAACAGTAAAGCAGTTGACACATTTCATACAAATTTTCAGTGACATTAGTGTATTATAGCAGTATTCAACCATATGGATAAAGTTAAAATCATTTTTCAGACACATTGACAGATATTCCTATCTGTTCCTTATTTTTGAGTAATGGATTAAATTCATGCAAGCCTACATCGTATTTGTGGTAAATACATTCATATTTTCAGATGTAGATGATAGTATAAGATGAAATTTAATTTGTACCTACATAATCTATATGGTAAATAATTGTTTTTTCAAATAAATATTCAGTTTAATTATTTTAATATTTATAATAGGAGACTATAATTTAAGTGTTTCTGGTCCTCATGTGACTGAGAACATTTTTCTATGATTGTTTTGTTTTATTTAAAAACAGATACTTCTCTGAATACCTCTATAATAGCACTTTTAGTTAATATTACTTTCGTGATTATATCTCAGAGAATGAATCTTTGCTTCAGGATGTGTAGCTGAAGCCCACCTCCATAGGGCAATCCCCTGAATTTTTTTGGTAACTGTACATGGATGGAACTATTGCAGAGGATCCAAAAAAAAGACAGAATACAGCTGGGGTTTTTTATGAAGCCAAGTAGCTAATGGAAGGAGCACTTGTGAAAAAAAATATTTATTATTGGAAGCAACTTTATTTTTTACACATTTAAGCAGAAAGCTTACTATTTTTATGATAACATTCACAATGTTAATAAATTCTTACTGTCCGTCTCCAAAATTTCTTCTCAGAATTGATCACTTCTAAGTATATTTTTTATTTATAGGTAAATGTTACACGAAGGTCATATGGCAGAATTAGCATATGGTATTATACAGTCATCTTATTTTTTCATCCTTTATTAACAGTCATCTTTGGCTCTATTTCTTCTCTAATTGGAACATCATCTAGCCTTGGCAGTTGAACTATTCAATAGAACGATTAAATTTTTCTGACTGCTCTGAGCTAAATTGACCTGTTTTGACCTGTTTGTCACTGATCGTAACCTGACAGGCGCTAGCAGCCTCCAACGATTATGGCTTTTGAGATGAATCTGATGCCTTATTCTTTTGCTACAGCTCGTCACATGAGGAGACTGGGGCCTCCCATACTCTCTATGGTCATGGAGTTTGCAAATGGCCTGGCTGTGAAAGTGTTTGTGAAGATTTTGGACAATTTTTAAAGTAGGTCGATTTTTTTATTCATTGGTAACAGGATTGTTTAAGGCAAGAAAGATGGCAAACAAAGTTTTACTGTAAATCATGCCAGAGATTTTTTTGTGTATTCCAAGCAACTGGATAATCAAGACAATCTGCAGAGGGTCAAATTGTTATCCTTTCTTTCATGTCGAACACTTTGCAGGTCTTTCAATAGCACAGTGTTTAATCCTCTTATTTTCCTTTACTGAAATGGAGCCTCAGAAAATTTTAAGAGATGCTTTAGATTGTATATTGCATAGTAGGTGTATGGAAAAGCACATTTTAAATTTTGACAGTTTGTTTATAGTGGGAGTTAATGTACATAGTAAAAATTAAAAAGCACAAAGGACTAGGTGTGACCATTTAACTCTCACTTACAAATTTATTTTTGCTTTTCCTCTTCTATGTGCATAAGGTACACCGAAAAAAACCCACTGTGAACAGGTGGGTTTGCCCCTTTTAGGACTGATGCCAAAAGTTCTTTCAGCATTTGGTTTTGACAGCTATTGTCTAAATCAGAGCAATTAGAAAATAAGTGACAGAGCTTTTGCTTTTCACCTGCAGCTTCAAACTACAATGAGTTTCTGTGGGTTTTTTCTGGTTTGATTTTGGGTTTTTCTAAAGTAGTAACTAGTACTTCTGTGTTCATTTGAATTTTCAACAATGGCACTGATTTTCTACCTATGTACATTATGGACTGGTCTTTGTCGGAAGAGCTGTACTCATTTTGGCATGCGCTAGGTCTTAATGGAAAGCTACAGATAGGCTTATATAGATGAGTAACTTCAGGGGCTGAGACTCTTACGTTGTCATGGTGCAGCTAACAGGGTGAATGAACTGTTTCATGCTTCATCAACAATTAAGTTAATTAGCTCATTTGAAATTGCACTGCTTTGTTGCCAGGATGTTGGCAGAAACATCAAAAAGATGTGTTTACAAATGGTAGACTACAGAGTATGTAACAGAAGCACCTTAACAGCAGACCATAAGTACTCCGTATTGCAATAACTTTTATAACAGAATTATAGCAATACTTTTCATAAAGTATTTGCAATGCTTTATCCATCCTTCCTGCTGTTTTTCAGTTTTAAATGAAGTAACTTATACTGACTTGAAAATCTTAGGTAGGTATCACTCCTGATAAATTTTTGTTTACCAGTGCCTTAAGTGGAATGTCAAAATAATGGCTTATTATTGAAGAAAACTGTACAGGGTTTAAAAGAACCTGATTTACATAAGTTTGTATTAAAAGGAAAATTAAATCTCCCAAATTCAACCTAGTGTTCTAAGTATTATTAATACTAAGAATTTAAATTCATTTAACTTAAGCATTCTCCATTTCAAGAAAAACTACATATTCTAAATGTGTCCATCCATCTAGGCTATAGTGATGCTAATTCTGTGAGCAGACTTTGCACATCCATTATGTCAGGTCTCTTGTTATAATCCATGATCACTAAAACCATTTTGATTAAGGCACTGTAGTGCTAGGTTTACAGATGCTTTTGCTTTCCTGAACCAAATAACCCTGGAAAATGTGAAAGCGACATATAACATCTTGATAATTCTGGTGCAGAGTCAATCAGGGTTTACAGCAGTGTCGTGGCTTTTGTCCTATACACCAGCAAAAAATGTCTGAGAATATTTTATTTTTTCTTCTTTTCATTCAATTCTGTCTTCTGTGCCCTTCAAACAAATAAGAAGTCATGGTGCTGAATACATGAGGTTGTTTATGAAATAGAAATATTCCTTCATTTTACACTAGCGTCAAGATGAAAATCAATACATAACCTTGTATTAGGTTCTTTAGTACCTTTTCATGTTCACACTAATGCAAAATCCCCATTACAATTAAAAAGCATTTTCTTTCAATTAAATATCAACTTTTAGTCCAAAGATTGACCGTTTTTCCAACCCATTAACTTTATAGGGGATGACAGGACTAATGGCTGTAGTTTTCAAGGCTTTGCTCTTAGTCTAATCTTTGTTACGATGTTTTAGGTTCTCTGACTTGAGACAATATGATACCTGTGTTAAGAGAGTTAATGCAAGTATATTGTACCAAAATGAAATATTAAAAAGGTACACTACCCCAGTCTAGTAGTGTGTATTTCTATAATATGCTTCTGACAACTTTGAAGAGTGTCTGGTTTATGAAGTAAACGCCCAACTTCTTGTGCTCAGAAAATGGTTTACCTAGCAGCTTGATTTAAAATAAAAAAAATAAAATACTGTGCAGAGCATCTGAAAAGGAGGATTATGACAGAAAACACTGGCTTTGCTTCACTTTTCTAATAATGGAGAGGATTTAGGGTGAATGACAAATAACTTTCAATAAATGACTTAAGGCCACAAAAGCCATTTTCACCTTCAATTTTGTTTATCCAGTATGAATTGTTCTTATTTTTAAGATAATTTGAGGACACTATGATTATCTAGAATTCTTTTGAGATACTCTGAATACCTAAAGAAGTTACACATTGTGTGCTATGGATGAGATTTATATTTAGAAACATATGCATTGGTTTCAAGAAAGTACAGCCAATCTGCATCATGTGTTTCTGTACATATAGAAA
>VYZX01025029.1:48676-56939 GCA_013401335.1 Brachypteracias leptosomus
GGTGAAGAGGCAGAGGTAAAATCTGTCTCAAGTCTTTTTCCTAGCAATTTTGTACCCAATTAACTGAAAACATTAAACGATTACATTAACAGACCACACGCTATCATGCCTGTGTAATTGAGGGAGTAAGATTCTTTTGAATCAAAATTTCAGAAAACAAGTGAATGGTACATTCTGAGCAATTACCCAGTTTTCAAACTGATCTTGCATTTTTGCATCGGGGGGGGAATGAAGGCAGCTCCTTTAAAAATAAATAAATTGTGTGCTTTGTGACTCAGGTAAAGGAAATGTGGTGTCCTTGCTGATACCTGAACTGGGAGTAAACTACCAAGCAAGTTACATATATACTCCTAAACAATTTTATATTAAAAGAATGAATAAAATCTTTCATAATTACTTATATCTCTTCCCCAGGTATGCCTCTTGCAGTGATAGCAGAACTTACTGGATATTGCTCACCTGTAAACCTTATCATTGGGTCCTAAAACTGTGAAGTCATGATTTAAATAAAAAGAGACAAATTTTACTAAAATTGAGATGCAGTCCCCTCTATTTTTCCACTGTTTCTGACAAACACATTTTCCCCATAGATTACCAATCAAATAACTACGTAGTTCTCTGGTTAATTCTGCTAAAAATTTAAAAGGAGAAGATACATTTCCTTCATAGTATAAATAACTTAGTTCTTGTAACTGTGAGACCATCTGTGCTTGTAGTCCCTGCAAAACTTACCCCTCGTGCCTACAGTGGAAATAGCCAGTAAATCCACATTCAAAGGCAAAACGCCTTTGCTCTCATCTCTTCTATGGTGTGATCCTTATGGGTTTTTTTCTCAGTGGAGCAGCAAACCCACTATTAAAGCTCCAAAAGGTACTCCTTTGATTGTGGAAGAGAGAGAGAGAATAAACTGAAACCACTGTCCTTCAAAAGACAGCATTAAATGAGCTTTGCAAAGTTGTACTTGCTTAAAATATGTGGGGGACAGCCCCTCGGATCTGGGCTGTGCTTGAGTTATGGACAGCAACTCACTGAGGTTTTCTTTCCCTGTTGCAGAGTGTAGTTTTGTTTTGCTAAACTGGCACACATAGCCTGAATCCCTCCCAGGAGGCTTGCTCTCTGTGTAAGGTGTGTAGCTGTTCCTTCCCCAGGCTTCACCTTGCACACTCTTCCTTGGACTGGGGAGCCTGATCACTGCCATCATCTTCAGAGGATGCTTGTAAAAACCAGTGATGTTCCCCTACAGCTCTGTTTTGGGAAAGGGGGAACAGGTGGTCTGTTGGTGGTTTTGCTTAATGATTAAAGAAGAGCAGATAGAGAAATCTTAACAAAGTCTACATTAGTTCATAGTAGTGCAGGCAGCCTAAAAGCAATTACATCTTTTGGAGAATCATTTCTAAGGTTACTCTCTGTTCACCTGCACCAGCAACAGGGAGTGGAAGTCAGTTCAGTCACTTTGCCAAATATTGATAACCTATTACATTGGCCTTTAGATGGCATATGTAACCTGGGAGGTAGAAACTAAGTACCAGGCAGTCGGCCCTGAGAGAGTTTGTAAAACTAAATGAAATAATCAGTTTTGTTATTTTGTGGTGGTGTATCTAAGGCATACTCTGATGAGGTCTTTTTGCCTAACTCCCGTTGAAACTATATGAAGCCATATGCACAGGACAGAAAAATTTACTCATAAAGAAATTTTCCTCATATTAACACTGTCTCACTAGTGTTCTCTTTCTTCTCTAGGCACCTTAACAATGAACATGCATTGGATGACAGAAGCACTGCTCAGTGTCGGGTGCAAATGCAAGTGGTTCAGCAGTTAGAAATACAGGTTTGTTACATGGATGTATTATCCTATTACTTATTTACTGTTAACCTAAGCTAAATTGAAAACACTTGCCTTAGTGATTCTAGCTTAAAGCCATATGTTTCTTGCATGAAATTTGTTGATATTCATGAACAAGTGGGGATTTTTACTTAAAGATTTTTCACATGATAAATTATGCAATAATTATCTAACATCAGCATTGTCTACAGTATTTTGCTTGAACTAAGACCCTAATGTCATTCATTACTAATGAAAAATGCAGTCCCTGGAGCAGGGACTGGATCCAAGCTGTCTTCACGTCTTGAAGTGCTGGGCCAGGACTTCTCTTCCTTCTTCCCCTTCTGACCTGATGCTTGTCCATGCTCTTCTGCGGGACAAAGGAATAGCACAGCATATCTCCACCCAAAATGACTCTCAGCCTGCTGGTGGGCATTTTTCTGCGAGCAGAAGGTGTAATGTCAGACCCACTCAGAGAGGTCCCCAGGGAGTCCCACGGCTGAGACTGCAGGACTCGGTTGCCCTGTTCAGGCTCTAACCATTAGAGGTCACTGCATGTATGTGAATGCTCCCTCCAGCTTAGCAAGAAGTGTGGAGTACCCCTGGGGTCTCCCAGTGCTGAAACTACATTTTCCAGGCTACTGAGGCTGGGCACAAACTTTGCAGCCCAGAATGACTGTGCAGCACACTTACACCACCCTGTCCCCTCCCACCTGTACAGGAGTTGTCGGAGGGCATTTCTCAGGAGTCCCATTCCCTCTTGGGACCGTTCAGAGGAGTTCAAGGGATGCAACAAGGGGCTGAGATTTTTTTCCCTGTTTATTGCCATATGTGGAGAAAGAAAGATAAACACTTTTCAGCTTTCTCGCCTTTTAGCATCTTGTCTCACCGTTTTCATGCATGTAAGAATTCTTGTTCTTCTTTCAGCCAAGACAAACTTTGGCTTGGGTCTTTTGTATTTTAAATGGCTGAAACCTAACATGAAAGCTTTATAAACCCAGGCAAAGATGCAGTTTCTTTTGTAAGATTTACAGGATAGTAGTGACTTAATTTGTTTGTTAGGAATTTACATCATGGAAAATAACGTTATATTATGTGTCACACACATAAGGTGAAGCCTAAGGAGAAACCTTTTTACCACTCCTTGCCTCAAATGTTCTTTGCACTGACCAAATTCTATCCAGCATACACAAAATATCTGCAGTAATACAGGGAGTTTCCTCTTCTTAAAATTCTTACAAGTTTTTTTCCTTAGTCCAATCTCAGTTTACAGGTGTAACTCTGGAACTGAATTCATGCAAGACAATATTACAGAACTCTCTGGAAAATGGCAGCGTTAAACACCAAGTGATTCTTGTTGCAGTTAATGTTGTAATGGTGTTGTAGATATCCAAAGCCATATCACTAGAGTACAATTTCAAACATTTCTTCTCGCAAACTAGCTTTTGAAAAAAAATTCTTCTTTTCATGTTGTAAGATACATTTTCCTCTTTTACATTCTGATATTTTAACAGCAAGTTACATCTTGCAAACACATCCTCATCTTTTTTTTTAAACAAATTTGGTAAATTTTTTGAGTCTGAAACTACAAATATTTACATAGCATATGATCAAAAAATGGTATCAGATAGGAAAAAGTACAGGTTTCAGTAACGTGGTGTTTTCTAAAGGCAGCTTAAAGGCTGTTTAAGAACTGTTTACCATTTACAAAGGCTGGTCTGTAATGTAACAGTCCAAGTGAAGATTTAGCTTGCAGTGTGACCAATTATGTCATTTTTTGCTTTGTCTGACTGCTAGTGAAGTTAGGTCCATCAGTTGTAATGAGACCCAGTGCAGTGTCGATGCCGACTCGGTGGCAGAGTTCAGCGTTTCACACTGCCTGGGCCCTGTCACTCTATTGAATTAGATTGATGATGGCAGATTGCAGGGGGCACTAACTGGACCTCAGTGGGGAAGGATGAAGTGTGTAGACAATCCTGGTAGGCACTGTGCTTTGAGGACCCTTCACCCCTTCACAGCTGTTGGCACTAGTCCATTGCTAACAGTGTCCACAGGACTTTAAAGAGACACTATGGGCCTTCTAATTTATGGTCTTAGTAACTTGTTACTGTCGAGGCAACTGTGACCTCAATTCTCTTATTGACAAAAAGATGAAGTGTTATTTGTTTTCTCTGACCTTTTAACATATGAAAGGCTATAAAAGTTTTTTCGTTTTTTTTCCCTTTGTTTCCATGCCCAAAGTTACATTTCCTCTCAGATAAGTTTCTACTGACATAGACTTTTATATGCAGGAATCATTACACTGAGACAAGCTCGATGATAAGATGTATCACTGCTGTAAAATAGCTGTATCAGTCATTTCTAAAATGCTTCTGATCTCACTTTTTCTTAACAGCTTTCTAAAGAACGTGAACGTCTTCAAGCAATGATGACCCACTTGCACATGCGACCCTCGGAGCCCAAGCCATCTCCAAAACCTGTAAGTGCATATTGCTTTATAAACAGTAAATAGGTCTACGAATGTGGCAGACTAAGAAAATGAACAATTTCGTGACAGTTGGAAAACAATGAGTGTGATGAAAAATATGGCAATAAAATGAAGGTAAAATGCAATAGCTTGTCAAATTGTATGTTTCTTTAAAAGTAATGCTATCTTTTACAAAATCTATCCAATCTACACCATAGGTGACACTAAACAAAGTACACCTATAAGTGTCCAAATCATTGCCTTGAGACTGAAACTAGAGAGAATATCTTTTTGTGATAGATTTACAGATATTAAAAGGAAACCCACTTTGAAAGATTTGAAGTTTCGGGCACTCTGTGGCAGTAAAAAACAAATGAAAAAAGAATCCAGGTACTTAGGAAATTTCTTAAATTACTTACAAGAGACACAAATAAATATTTCATTATTCTTAAACAAACAAAAATGCTATTTATTTTATGTGGCTAATTTAAACAGCTATAAACATTGGTTTTTTTCTCAGTTTCTGTCAAGACTGCAATGTTATGCATCCACTGTGATGTTGTTGGGGTTGGTATGGGCCCTGAAAAGTCGCGGTTGCTCCAAGCCGCTCCCCAGCACTGCATAAGGCCCTAGTTGCACAGCTGGATCTGCAGGCAGATCCAGACTCCATTAAACTGAATGTGGCTTCACGTAAATAAAAGTATTGTCTGATGCAGATCCAATGTTGTACTGTCAGGGTGTCAGGCATCATAGTACTTACCATATACTATGGTTAGATACACTGCCCTTACAATAGAAGCTATGCGATATGGTAGCTGTTTATTAATGTTAACTGTGGTGGTAAGTTTTGTATGTACAATATGAAAAAAACCTATACTAGTACTTGAAGGTGAAATGTTGGGTATCGATGAAAATATGTATCTATCAAAGTCAGGAAATGTAGGCAGAAGGAACATCATCTGTTTTAAAGAGCACAGTTGCATATCACACCCAGTTAATGTTTACGTAGAAGGACAGCATACTCTGTCTCTTGTGTTTTCAGCTCCACGTACTTCAAAGAAAATCTTTGTTTGAGGGCACACTTTATAACCTGGTGATGAATGAAGAAAGTGTTAGCGTTTCCTTAACCCCTGCCTCTGTGAGAGAAAATTTAGATGCATTATTTTTGCTTTCATTAGCCTATCTAAATTCTAATTCTTATTTTAGATTGTCTGCTAGGGAAAGACACTTCAAACTTTCATTTTAGTATATATGGCATATATATTAATAAAGCAATCTGAGTGCTTTTTCCATTTCCATGCATTGTGAAGTTTTTCTGTCACACAGGCTTCTCAAGCAATTCAGGTTAAGTTCCAAATGCTGCTGAACTGTGTGGGAAAAGGTTTTCAGAACACATTTTTACTATTTAATTATTTTAGCCCCAGATGATCTGTAGTCTATCAAAATTTTGTGAATATTGTTTCTTTACAGTTTAAAGTGACTGTCTCATTTCAATAAGATTATTTTTCTCATTCCTTCCTATAGTATAATGTAGATAATCACAAGACAGAATAATTGTCTCATAAATCCATCAGGAATCTGCAGCTTGTTCTTTTCCAATTAATTATTCAATCAGTAAATTTTTTAAAACTCCAGCAGCATGGTTACATCTACACTAATAAAGAATTTTCAGCCTATAATCCAAAACAGAACCTGAATGAATAATGTAATTGAAGTATTACATTACATAAACCACACATGAAAGAATTGCTAATTGCGTTTGATGGTGGGCAATTAATACAGAATCTTAGATGAGTGATTTAAAATGAAACCACAGTTTAAAGTTCCCTTTGGAACTAGAGATATCTGAAGTGGTGAGCTGCACTACTGGCCTCAAATTGGTTTGAAAGAAGAGTGGTCAATACTACTCCCCCCCCCTAAAATTTATACACTGTACAAAAGAAGCTTCAAAATTGATATGATAGTAGAGATTTATGGTCTCATGTGCAGTGGCTCAGTTGAGACGGCCCACACATTTGATAAATATTAATAGCATGAATTTATTACCAAGGAGAAATGAGCTCTGTTGGTTCATCACTGCACCCTTAACAGCTATCAGTACATGAACACAAGGTGCAACCGCACTGTCTATTATATGACCCCATTTACTCTCTGAATGGTACTTCATTAAATGGTACCTTTTGGCCATGCTATGGATGGATGAAAATCAAAGTTATCAAGGCTGCGAGTCCTGAATAATGAGTTTCACCCAACCTTGAATATATTCAGATGAGCTGAGGTGGCTAAGTGCTCATCCTAGGTTTTACATGCTTTTCTTTAGTTAATAATAAATTCTATTTTATCAGTTCATGATTGCATGCCTACAAACATGTTATGCTTATTATTGCCGGCTAGTAGAATAAGTTACCGTAACGTTGTAAACATAGTAGTTTGCATCCATACAGATTGAGTATTTCTGCAGCTTTTGTAATTTTTAATGTGTCTATAACATATATTGTGGCTACACACTATTGCTGCACCAGAAGTTTTACTGTTTTATGCTTTTTCATGTTGCATTTTCTGGTTGGCAAATATATAGGTTAAAGTATCTTTCAGTGAAATGCTGTGAAGTGAAACTTTTTTTTTCCTTCCTAATTTGTATGCTTGTTTGTAAGAGAAAATTATTATAAAAATCAAATGCACATTTAAAAGTTTTGATATTAAAAAACAAAGGTTAACAATTCATAGTTAAGAAAGGTGTATGTTACTTAAATCTTCCTCCATCTCTCAGACTCTTCAAAAATACTTTTTTTTTTTCCACGGACAAGCTTAAACTCTTAGCTTTGTGAATGTATTAAATAAAGCATTTGGTAGCATTATCTGGGCTTTTTTTATGTACGTAACAAAGAATTCCCATTCCAGTCTGCTGGCTTAGAGTACGAGCAGAAGAACAGTCTGTGGTTTATTGGGAACAGATGCACTTGGGGATGCCTTCAGGGTGCCAGTCGTTATTATTAGACTGCTAATGTGCTTCTTCTGGCTGCTGCCCAAGAAAGAAGAACAATTAGCTGGCATATGTTAATTTTTGTTTCCCTAACAAATCTCTCTACTGACTAAATGTGTAAAACAAATCCACAAAGAAAGATCAATCAATGCTGTACACATCATTTTCTCCCCATTAAAAAGAGGTTTATCTTAAGAAGTGTATTTGGGATTTGAAAAGGCAGGTGTTACTAAATTATACACAAAACCCAAATTTTCTGTGTTTAGCCACTTGCTGTTGTTCCATACAGATGAAGAACAATGAATATTAGTTTTCTTGTTCAGCTCTATAAATTATTGTGTAAAGTGAAAATGACTACAGATTACCCCTTATGAGTATCATTTAAGTATATGGCAGCAATCTTTTTATGTGCTGCCCTGAGTATAAATTCTGCTAATTGGATGCTATTTATGACAAAAGATGTATGGTAAATATGACAGAGGTAATACGAGTTTTTGATAATGAGGAACAGGGCCTTACTGAGGGGAGTAATGAAGGGCACACTGTTAAACAGCTTGCATACATTCTCACCTTTTTTCCTTTTTTCTACCCTGACACCCACTTTCCAGGGTACATCAGCAATAAGTGACACTGTAATCATAAATTGAAAATGATACTTCCAGAGGAATTGGCAAACTTGACATTTCATTATATTTGTTAACACATGCCACAAATGATTGTTAGTGAGGAAATTCCATTTCCCTCTCTCCAGCTCCAATCAGATTTAATTTGAAAATTTTCAGCCTCCTCCGGCTAATTTGCAATTAAGACAATTTTGTTTGAATATGTAGTAATGTCATTACCATTCCACCAAATTAGCAAGGAGACTAAAGGTCAGTGTAAAATTTTCCAGCTGGCTGGAGCCTCTCAGCTGAGATTTGGGACTGGGGGAAAAAAAAAATAAAAAAAAAATAAAAAACAACACAACTCTGGCCGCACCAAAATAGGAACT
>VYZX01025030.1:7829-20997 GCA_013401335.1 Brachypteracias leptosomus
AACTTTAAGAAAAATATGTTGATTGGAAGTGCTCAGAGGCTGGTGGTCCTAGTAGTTGTTTGTAGTCATGGGTAAAGAGTTTTAGTGAGCAGAATAGAGATGGGAGAATACGAAGCACTTGAAACGATAGCTACTACACAGATGCTATTTGTCTTAACAGTGATCAGCACTGTTCATTCATGTAGAGTGTGGGATGGTACAGTCTATCATCACCATCAATGCCAAAATTTCTCAAAAAATTTAGCCCTTCATAGGAAGAGCATGCTCTGTCACCTGCCCTGGGAGGCACGGTGCCTGTGCACTTCTATATTCTCTTTGAAAGCACAGGATGTCTTGGGAATATACTCTTGTCCTGGTACCCCTTGGAACCAACATGGGCGTAAGGCATATGTTAAGCAAAATTTTCTTGCCATGTGGAAATTAGAGTTCATAGTTAAGAGTTGATCTTGCCTTTAGCTAGAGATGGACAAACTGACTTCATGACCCTACCGACCTCATTTTCTGTATGTCTGTGATTCTGTGCATTGCTATGAGTTGATGATTGTTGGCTTTCTACCTCATACTTCTCTGCTGTCACAAGCATTACCACAGATTAAATATTGCTGAAGTGTTTGTACTCCACATGTGACACATGAATCAGAAGTATATACTATATATATATATACTATATAAATACTATACTCTATATATAGTATATACTATATAAATACATAATTTTTATTAAAATAAACATTTTAAATAATGCAGTACTTCACAAAGAATTTAATACTTCAGATTTTTAAGATCCTTAAATTCTTTAACACTCAAATGTTCCTAAGTTACATTTTTTATATAATACATAATTGTTACAATAGGAGTTGACTTTNTTCACAATGATATAGATAAATGAAAGTTAGGCTACTTAATTGTGTTGCCTTCATCAACACTTAGATCACAAACCTCAATGTTTGAGAAGGAAATTTAACTCCTGTCACTTGTATTTTTAATGCTGGAAAGTAAATGCCATACTTAGAAACATTCTGAGCTGCATTATTAAACAGCAATATCACTATGTCATACAGCATAGTTATTCTAGAAAGGCTACAAGCCACTGTTAAGTTCTAGGTTTTCTGTGCAGTTTTAAGGAGAGAGCACATTTTCCTGCTCAGTCAGATCAAGTTCAGTTAGGAAGGAAGTATGTGTTTTGAAAAGAGAGAAAAAATTATCAGAAGCTAAATTCCCAGTCCATCCTTCCAGCCTTCTAATGTTAGTGAAAAAGCAGTCTTGCTATCACTAGTATACTGTGCAGGAAACGTTGGAAACCTTTTCTGTAAACCCTGATTTCATAAAAACAATCATACAAAAGCACTGGTATATGAGTTCAGAGAGTTGACTGTGCCTTGACATCTATGGGAAACTTGGGATTGTTTTTTTCACTCCATTTTTGGAAAAATAAGGAGGTGAAGTGATATACTCAGTTCTCCATTTACTGGTGTTTACCTTGGCAATGAGAAGGTATTTCTGCATTCTGAGTTTGAGCTGTCTTCTCAGTAGTGGAAAGTAAGGGTGAAAAAAAGTCAATTTAATATGATTCTGGAACTGTCAGTTGTTCACAAGTCATTGATCAGGAGCTTGTAGGAGAAAGGCAACATTAATGATAAAGCTTGCAGCTATTTCAAGTTAGCTCCTCTCAGCAGGAGTCATCTTCCTTGAAAGGCCCCACAGAGACTAGCTTAAAATAGAAATCATTAAGAGAGAGAAGCACTGCAAAAAGGCAGCAGTACAGGAGAAAACAAAGAACTGCAGAGAACAGGAATGTTAAACTTAGTCCTGGATTCAGTTTTCTGCATGTCCATCTGAGTTTGTGTCAGTATAAAGTTAAGTCCATGTTGTGTTTTCCTCCAGCAGGGCTATAGCTCTGCCTATCTCCCACTTCTTCATGGAAGAGAAGTTCAGGTCAAGCTTGAAGGGATGCCTGAGAGGACCTTGTCTACAGCAGACTAGTTTTCCCATTATTTAATGCAGCTCTGGGTGGGTTTCTTGCAGAATCTGTATTGATGCATGTGAAATTTTCAGTGGAAGTTAGTTTGCTTAAGTCTCTAAAATAATTAGGCTGAGTCTAACAGCTTTTCTGCATTCAGAGATGAAAGTTTTGAAGAGTCCCTTTCCCTGGCTGGGGAACTCAGCAGTGACTGCACACACCGTCATGCAATATGTAGCAGTTCAGCCATCAAAGACCATAAGCCTTCTCTAATTTTCCTGCTAGGAGCTGCTGTGGATTATTTTCTTCTTTCATCTCTGTATAGAGGATGATAGCATGTCTTCAGTTTAAATTTTAGAAATTAAGCTAGGGAGAGGAAATGGATTTTTTAAAAACTACTTGTACAGTGAGTTTGAGTGTGAACTTATTTACAATTTTGCAGAACTGTAACAGCAAGTAATGAAAAATACATTTCACCTTAATTTTTATCTGTTTCAACTATTGCTACCCAAGTCACAACTTGATACATTGTGTTTCTATGTTTTGTAGAAAAGAAGAACAAGAATGCAATCATTTGCATGTTACTCCTCTGTAATTATAGTTGGCTTTAAAGTATATCAAGTAGCTGATCTCACTGAGGAAGTAGTTATTGATTTACTGATCTAGTATCTATCAAACTTAAATGAATCTGCTCACTTGACGATAAATACCCAAAACCAATTTTGTAAAAGGCATCCCTTGGGTTGTGAGTCTTATTTTAGGGCAGCCATAATAGTGGATAATGTTGCTGATTTCTGAAGAGAACAACTGGTTTTACAGCCCCAATGTCTGAGGCTTAGTCACTACATTTAGGGTAGTTAGCTCATTTTGTGAAACCTCAAGGTTTGATACTACTATGTTGAAACAAATCCAGAATCACATAATAGCTGTCTGATATTTCCTACATCTCACAACAGTGCTCTGACCACCAGGTGACAGGTTGCAAAATTCACCTTTTGTTTTCCTCTGGTAAGTTTCACTGAAACAGAAATATTTTATTTTTTCTGCAGAAAGCATTTGGCATCAGCCAAATAAAATTTCATGAAAGAAAAGAACAAAAACAAAAGGTAGCCAGAAATACTTGATCTTAACCTTAGTCTTCTAAGTACCATAGGATATTGTTAACCTTTAAAATCAGAATCATTTAGGTTGGAAAAGACCCTTAAGATCATTCAGTCCAACCATAACCCTACTCTACCAAGTCCGCTGCTAAACCGTGTCCTTAAGCACCATATCTACATGGCTTTTAAACACATCCAGGGATGGTGATTCAACCACTTTCCTGGGCAGCCTGTTCCAGTGCTTGACAACCCTTGCAGTGAAAAGTGCTGATGGAGAGCATCAGATAAGGAAAAAGATCAATATATGGTCAATTCATTTATATACAAAAAGCACTTCTTTCAAATTACAGTAACATCTCTTATGAAAGAAGAATAATTAAATGATACATCTCAGCTTAATGTAAATGTCCTTCAGTCGAGCAATATCATATCAAATATGCTTCCTAGCACCCTTAACAGAGCAAGTGTTTTTAAAAGTATTTATAGGTACAAGGGCATGTTTTGAGATACAGAAGGATAAAATAAAAAGCTTTTATCTGCACTTGAGAGCTTAGTTTCCCACTTCATCTCAGCAACTGACTGCACTGTGAGGTCCCTCTAACAGTGGGAAGAGGCTTAGATGGAAGCCCCTCAGGTGAAGACCACTGAGCCATGACACAGCCATTCATGGAGGTATATACAAAGTCACTTGTTATCCCTTCTCTTCTTCCTACCTCTGCTTCCAGTCCACATGGAATACAAAGGGTTCATTGCCCATATGCTTCTCCTTTCTAAGGTTTTCTTTTTTTAATTCCTCTCTACTTACTACCCAGGGAAAAAGAATGAGCACTGATAAATTTGGCCTCCTTAGTTATCACTTATTTGGTAAGTAATAAACTTTGCATTCAGAAGGGTAGTAGATTAGAAGCCACGGGCAGTTCAAGGGCATATTTAAGAAGAAAGATCCATTGCCAATTCCACAGAGAAACCTTAACTCTGTTTCATTGTACTAGAGAAATCCCAATTATATATCTAAGACATATATTGTACTGTACTTCAAAGGTACTGCAAATTGAAGAAAAAATATGAGAAAATCAACAGTTCAGTATTAGAAATTTTTGCTGTATTTCCAACCTTTTCTCTCTTAATCTTTTTTCCTCTGAAGCTAATATCGAAATCTGGCATTAATCTTGCTAAAGTAAATATGTGATGATACAAACATTTTTATTACTTTTTACTGCTGGCTATCATGGGTCTATTCATAAGTTCTTAGAAATTTCTCAACGTATTGGCTCTTCAAACACAGTTAGAGCTGGATTTTATAGTGATGATAGATTCTTTTCCCTTTTTTTGAAATACTGGCTTATAAAACTTTTCTAAAGAACAGAAATAATAGTAGATTATTTCCACATCATGTGGAATGCCTTTCAGCTTTTGTTTGCTTGCTCTTATTTTCCTGATTTTTTTAGATTTCCCTCATTTAGTCTTCAGCAGGTTGGAGATTTGTTTTGAGTTATTTTGTTGATCCATCTACTTAGTCATTATGCATACCTTAGTTTTTTAAGGCATGGTTTTAATTTATGTGGGAATCAAACACTATAGAAATGCTTCTCGTTCTAACACTGAGAAATGGAANACCATAGGATATTGTTAACCTTTAAAATCAGAATCATTTAGGTTGGAAAAGACCCTTAAGATCATTCAGTCCAACCATAACCCTACTCTACCAAGTCCGCTGCTAAACCGTGTCCTTAAGCACCATATCTACATGGCTTTTAAACACATCCAGGGATGGTGATTCAACCACTTTCCTGGGCAGCCTGTTCCAGTGCTTGACAACCCTTGCAGTGAAAAGTGCTGATGGAGAGCATCAGATAAGGAAAAAGATCAATATATGGTCAATTCATTTATATACAAAAAGCACTTCTTTCAAATTACAGTAACATCTCTTATGAAAGAAGAATAATTAAATGATACATCTCAGCTTAATGTAAATGTCCTTCAGTCGAGCAATATCATATCAAATATGCTTCCTAGCACCCTTAACAGAGCAAGTGTTTTTAAAAGTATTTATAGGTACAAGGGCATGTTTTGAGATACAGAAGGATAAAATAAAAAGCTTTTATCTGCACTTGAGAGCTTAGTTTCCCACTTCATCTCAGCAACTGACTGCACTGTGAGGTCCCTCTAACAGTGGGAAGAGGCTTAGATGGAAGCCCCTCAGGTGAAGACCACTGAGCCATGACACAGCCATTCATGGAGGTATATACAAAGTCACTTGTTATCCCTTCTCTTCTTCCTACCTCTGCTTCCAGTCCACATGGAATACAAAGGGTTCATTGCCCATATGCTTCTCCTTTCTAAGGTTTTCTTTTTTTAATTCCTCTCTACTTACTACCCAGGGAAAAAGAATGAGCACTGATAAATTTGGCCTCCTTAGTTATCACTTATTTGGTAAGTAATAAACTTTGCATTCAGAAGGGTAGTAGATTAGAAGCCACGGGCAGTTCAAGGGCATATTTAAGAAGAAAGATCCATTGCCAATTCCACAGAGAAACCTTAACTCTGTTTCATTGTACTAGAGAAATCCCAATTATATATCTAAGACATATATTGTACTGTACTTCAAAGGTACTGCAAATTGAAGAAAAAATATGAGAAAATCAACAGTTCAGTATTAGAAATTTTTGCTGTATTTCCAACCTTTTCTCTCTTAATCTTTTTTCCTCTGAAGCTAATATCGAAATCTGGCATTAATCTTGCTAAAGTAAATATGTGATGATACAAACATTTTTATTACTTTTTACTGCTGGCTATCATGGGTCTATTCATAAGTTCTTAGAAATTTCTCAACGTATTGGCTCTTCAAACACAGTTAGAGCTGGATTTTATAGTGATGATAGATTCTTTTCCCTTTTTTTGAAATACTGGCTTATAAAACTTTTCTAAAGAACAGAAATAATAGTAGATTATTTCCACATCATGTGGAATGCCTTTCAGCTTTTGTTTGCTTGCTCTTATTTTCCTGATTTTTTTAGATTTCCCTCATTTAGTCTTCAGCAGGTTGGAGATTTGTTTTGAGTTATTTTGTTGATCCATCTACTTAGTCATTATGCATACCTTAGTTTTTTAAGGCATGGTTTTAATTTATGTGGGAATCAAACACTATAGAAATGCTTCTCGTTCTAACACTGAGAAATGGAAAAGACAGTTGAATTTAGTGATTCAGGCTGTGATTAAGCATTGCTTTCCTGCCTATGGAGACTTTGGACTTGTCATGTTTCAAGTTCTGAACCTTTTAAAAGTAGGAATCCATGCATTGTTTGTTGAACAGTGGAAATCAGGATCTAAAGTACTATTTTATAAGTAAATAATATAATTTATATTAATGTATTTTCTTTAACAAACTAGACAATTTAGATGTAAAGTGTTAAAAAAGTAAAACATTGAATTAATTATGCTTTCTCTCAATTCATGATGCTACACATTTGCAAAAAGATCTAGTTTTATATTACTTCTAGCCTTCACAATACAGTGCCTTTCTGATGTAAAATTTATACTAGACATTGTTCAGTTGTGCTGCTTTTGACTTCATTGCTGCAGGACACTGCCACTGTAATATGGTAAATAATGAATTCTAAATAATGTAAACATGGATCTCCTTGTTCAGATAGGCTGCTTATGCAAAGCTGAGTTATTCTACCTCCACTGTTGCTCTTGACATTGATCACACCACCTATCATGGACTCTTGTCGTCTCTTGCCTTTCATGGCTCTAACCTTTTTTATTCCTCTACTTTTCAGATTGCTTCTTTAGTGGCTCATTCAGTACTTAGGCTTGATCCTTTCTCCTCTTTGCCTTTTCCATTCTTCATTTATACCCATTGCTGATTTCTGGTCCCCACTCAAATTCAAATGTCTGCTTTTTCATGTGGATTTTAAATCCACCTGAATATGAGCCAGCAGTGTGCCCAGGTGGCCAAGAAGGCCAACAGTGTCCTGGCTTGTATCAGAAATAGTGTGGCCAGCAGGATCAGGGAAGTTATTGTCCCCCTATACTGGTGAGGCTGCACCTCAAATACTGTGGTCAGTTTTGGGTCCCTCACTACAAAAAGGACATTGAGGCGTGTCCAGAGAAGGGCAACAAAGCTGGAGAAGGGTCTAGAGCACAAGTCCTATGAGGAGCGGCTGAGGGACCTGGGGTTGTTTAGCCTGGAGAAAACAAGGCTGAGGGGAGACCTTATCACTCTCTACAACTACCTGAAAGGAGGTTGTAGAGAGGTGGGGATTAGTCTGTTTTCCCATGTAGCAAGCAATAGGACAAGAGGAAACGGCCTCAAGTTGCACCAGGGAAAGTTTTGGATATTAGGAAAACTTTCTTCACTGAAAGTGTTGTAAAGCACTGGAATAGGCTGCCCAGGAAAGTGGTGGAGTCACTATCCCTGGAGGTATTTTAAAAATGTGTAGATGTGGCACTGAGGGACATGGTTTAGTGGTGACCAGACAGTGCTGGGTTAACAGTTGGACTTGATGATCTTGAAGTTCTCTTCCAACCAGAACAATTCTATGATTCTAATCTTTCTTCTTGTCCAGTCTTCCACATCTCATTCTTTTGCTATTTATTCTGTAAACACAAAACTTACACCAAATTGCTTAATGCTTTTACTTGAAGCTTCATGTTGTGTCAAAGCTGGCAGTGTCATCGTATTTGTCCTTGTCAGCATAATCTGTGACAACAGTTTTGACTTTTCTCTGATTCAGGCCCTGAACATGCAGGATGTTTTTAAAAACAAACAACTGCAATGCAATTGTGGATTAACGGTACAAAGCTTGAATTTTGAAGCACCTGAGATACAGATACTGATGAGCATTGTTCCCGAATGAGTGGCACAAAAGAGTATCCTGTCATTTTCAGTTTACTGATACCATCTCATTCTGTAAATCTGTCAGTAGGAATCTTTGCTGTTTTCCTAAGGATGAGGAAAACAGGAGCTAGGAGGCCAGAGAAGGACCTGACGTAGTTGAAAGAGTCTGCAGAGATATTGGAGCTATGGTTTCTCAGGGCTAGTTTGGACTGCAGCATTAGCTGTGTTTTCCCTGATATGGGGAAGACCACCACAGCTCCAGCTATGATGTGTTAGCCAGCCTCCAGCCCTGACGCCTGCAAACATCATACACCAGAGTATTGAAATGCATCCTTGGAGAACAGTGCTATAGGTATGGAAGGTGTCTTCTCAAGTGATGATAAGACATATGTAACTCCATTAGCCACAGAGGTCAATAATTTCTTCTAGGGGCCAACAGTAGCCCAAGTCCATTGGTACACTGGGGCAGCAGAAGTCCCACAGCAGCACAGCATTGTGTGCAGGCTTGGGCTGGCCTCACCTCCACAGCTAATAATGTTGTCAGCCTCTAGATCTGTGTGTGAAATTGTGTTTGCAGGTCACGTGATTTTGTTTTGAGAGCATAAGGCAGCAGTAAGTTGACAGCACTTTAGAGATTATTTAGCGAAATTTCTCTCTACCTTTTTTTCTTCTGGTTTTGCAGGAAATATTCAAGAAGTCATATTACAAGAACACTTGGAAAAAGAAGATGAAATTCTGGTTTCCTTGGCTGGTTTGAAGCAGGTATAACTATTGCTCAGTTTAACCTTCTTGTACCCTTCAGTGCTATTAATCCTTTCTTTTTTTTCTCCTTTATTATTATTCTTGTGTGCTGCTGTTGTGTCTTGTTGTAGCTGTTTGACTAATACTAATGCATCAACCAGAACTGAGGCAGTGCGACACCATCGTTTTTCTTAATGCAAAATGTACACGCTGGGCAATAATCATGCCAATGTTCCCATTATTTAAATGTGACGACACTTGAATGTCATTGAATTAAAAGAAAAAATACTACGTACATAAAATGAGAATGCTGCTGAGCATCTGTAGCTCTGATTATAGTGCCCTCTGCTCCCTCAAAATACATTTTATGAGGAACTATGTGACATAAGTTAAACTTATAACAAAGTAGAAAATAATCTTAACAATTTCCTTCTCTTTAGATTTCTTGGATAGTTGTTTTCCAGACTCTGATACAGCCACATTTAACTGATATTTGTATCTTTAACCAATATAGAAATGAAGATTGACTTGCTTCCTATCTCTTCAAAGCAAATATTTTGAGGAAATTGTGTATGAAAGCATGCTGCACAGAGCTTTAGAAAATCTAAAGTTCCTCCAAATTTCTAACTTACATTCTTTCTCCTCCCATTCAACAACAGATAAAGGATATCCTGAAAGGTTCATTGCGTTTCAACCAGAGCCAACTGGAAGCTGAAGAAAATGAGCAAATTACTATAGCCGATGATCATTACTGTTCCAACAGTCAGAACAAGGGGACAGGTGATGCTGTAAAGGGACCTGTTATGACAGCGCAACAATTCATCTCAGGACGACAGGTAAGATAAGAACATCTCAAACAGTCCATTAATGAAATTAGTCTTACAGTTTTTGAAGACTTCCTTTAGCATATCCAGACATTACATGGAAGCATACCAGCATATGCATATAGAGCCATGGTTAAAAGTGTCTGTCCTGTAGCTCCTGTCCTACTCTCATAAATTATTTTTATTGCAGCGTTGTGCTCCACACACAGATATTTACGTCTTAAGTGTTACACAGTGTTCAGAGGGTTCTTCTTTAAGATTGTCAAATTACAGGTTCATTTCCTACAAAAGATGTAAAAACTGGAGGTAAATGTTCCCTTATCAAATGTACCCATATGATTTTTCTCATTGTCCTTGTCCTCCAAAATCCCATTATGTAAGAGCTGATTATCTGCATTGCAGTGTATTCATGGCCAGTGCCAAAAAGGAAGTAACAAGGAGGTTGCTTTTACCTTCTACTCCATTGTATTGACTTTCTCCTTGAATCAGTAAACACTGTTTTCATATACAAGTGTACAATCACAGGACAAGTTGAAACACAGAAAGAGGCATTTCTTTTCATGGTAAAAGGTCCCTCTCTGTCCAAGACTCAAACTCAAATGTGATCCTAAAAACAAGTACTTCTATATATGTACTTTTCTATATTAGAGTTTTGTTAACTCTGCCTGCCCACTACTGATACTCACACTTGTAACTCAGTGTCAGCAATATCACCTCAGAGTCTAGCTGAGTCTGCAGTCAGTTTACTTTTGACAAATTTACTTAGGAACAACAGGAATTATTTAAATTTTCAAATAATGACACAGATTTGCTTTGAGTTATTACACACAATCCTCCTGAGTTAGAACACTCTATGTTAAAAATGATATTTTAATTGCATTACAGTATTAGAAGCAATATCAAGATTTTTTTTTACTTAGTAATGACACGTTCAAAGAACAAAGCTTTGCTAGAAAGCTTTGTTTGTTTATCTGTTGACATTACAATCTCTACTTTCTGCCATAGTAAAGCCATACATTAAACTGCTGTAGCATATTGGAGTTTTTCATATAATAACCTCCTATTTTTGCTCTTTATTTCCTATCATTGTATACAAAATACCTTTTACTTTCTTGCCAAAATGTCAAATAGTACTCTTTTGATGATTTTTACATGGATTTATTTTAGAAACTGGAAGGTAGAATGCCATATGAAATGACAATATGCTGTATGAGTGTCTGCAGACCCTACTTGTGCTGGAGAAACCCTTACTCAGACACTGGTCTAAACCATGTGTCACTGAGTGGAGGTGCTGGGACTTTGCACTTTGAGTTTTGAGCGTGGAGCAAGTGAAGTCTGGTCTGTGTAGGTTTCTTTCCAGTGGAAACCTTTGAGGGGGTATGTAATGCGGTCTAGTCTTACCAGTGTCCAGTATATACATCCAGCCCCAGAAAATGAGAGGGTCGCACAATTTGGAGGCTGCTGGTAAGCCAACTGCAAGCATCATGAGTAGAGGTTGTACAAGCTGAGCTCCTGCAAAGCATTAATGAGGCTTCAGCACTGCATGGTTTACATTCATGCATTCGTACAGATTGGCCTCCTCTCCTCTTACCTTCTGGAAGTTCCAGTTATGATAAGGAGCAACAGCTTCTTTTACAGAGAGAAAATATTAGCGTTAGAAATGTCAATCCAGGAGGACTGTTAGTCCACCGACAGTTTGTACTGTTTCCGAGCCCTTCATGTTTAACCTCCATGTCATTTTAGACAAAAAGAAGAGAGCTTTGGACCCCTTTTAATAGAACATGGGAAAATAAAACTGCTGAATTTAGTGGGCTGTGACATTCAGCTATTAATTGATGGAGTCAATTGTTGGCCCAAACCAGGCCACGACCCAGGCTTTTAGCTTTGCTGAAGAAAATGGGCTGCACTGATGCCCTGGGTCAAGCCAAGAGTACTTACTGAGAGCTGCAAGGGGATTAAAGATTCCAACCACTTTTAGACTATTTAATGCATTTCTTGCTAAATAAATGTTACCGTATTTACATGTTTTGTGATTTTGGCAATGCATGTAATTCTGTTTGATGTGACTTATACTGTAGAGATTTTTCTCTGGTGGAATTATAGGGATGTTTTCTAGAACAGCTGGAAAAGTTACAGGTGTAGCTATTGTGTAATTGAGATTAAAATCTGATCTTTTTTGCTTGGTTGTTATATAAGTATAAATTGTTTATCATCTTTACATTTTTTTAAGAGTGCTCTTCCTCTTTTGCCTCAAAATCCCCTCCTGGAAAGTGAGGAAAAGGTACAGCCCTTCTTTGGAAAGGAAAGCTGCAAAATTAAAAATGAAAAAAAATAAGATAAAGGCTCAAATAAATAGAGCATTTTTGGAATGTTTGGCTTTGGTAGCAGCATGCAGTTGACAAACAGAAGGCTTCTGTTGCTAGATAATGAATGGTAATTAACACATTATCTTGCCTTTATGTCTGTTCAAAGAAGGAGGCAAAATGAGCTGCTGTTCTTCTAAGCTTTCTTGAATTCTATCCTTACAGTTAGTTTTAACTCATTCACAGTATGAAGGCAATTGAAATGAGCCCAGTCCTAGTAGCTGATATTCATCAGGAAAAAATGTTTGGAGAAGCCATATGGCAATGGGCGTAAGGTTGTTAAGTTTCAAAGCTACTGGAAGTATAATTCTGTCATTTTTCATTTATTCAGTAGTGGCGGCAGATGGGAGAAAACATGGTTCTCGTCAGCATGAGTTTCCTGAAACAGAAACAGGCAGGATAAGAAGGGAAGAGGTATTTTACCTCTGGAAATATCAGTACCAAAATACCAATGTATGCCAGGGATAGGCAAACATTTACAAAAGGACCTTTTATAGCATTTTATAGTCACTATCTGTGCTTTGCTGCTTCTCTGATAGATCCAGAGCTGTAGGTCTCTTTAGCTGAAGCAAAAAGTGTGGGTAGAATGAAAAGCAGTGTTGCAAAACACAACACTAATGAAAAGAAATCGGGATGAGTAATTTTCTTTCCTTTCCCTTTATTAAAGGGCAGGATGCTTTTCTAACTGCACAGAAGCACATTTTTGGAAGCAGAATTTAGGAAATTGCAACACCACTGCGAAGTGTTTATGACAGAGAGCCCTTGCTGGGCCTTTGGCTCCCTGCCGAAAGGAAGAAACCCCGTTAACATCCTTGGGGGTGCCAGTGAGAAAAATACTGATCTTGCTGGGCGAGTGTGTCTCTAGGTAACATCTGTGTCACCCTATGCAAGGTGGAGCTATCTCAGATGTGAGGGCTATGAGAACTGAAATAGCGTGATCTGATAGCTTGGAATAATAAAGTGTATAATTTTGCAATATGAGACTGTACTGTGCTCCCTGAAAGCCCTTAAATAGAAGTGTGGAAAGAAGCCAGGTGAATTGCGCAGCAGTAGTTTAAAGGAATGTATATTTCTGTTGTATGGGATAGAGGGAAACAAAATGCTGAAATTTGGAAGGTGACATTTAGAGCTCCCAAAAAAGCTTCACCTGGCCCTGTCTTGTGGCTGCACTGGCTGCCTAAAAGTCAGTTGCAATACAGCAAAGGGTAATGATTTTAACCTAAAAGAGGATAGATTTAGACCAGATATAAGAAAGAAATTTTTTACAATGAGGGTGGTGACACAGTGGGACAGGTTGCCCAAAGAAATGGTAGAAGCCCTGTGGAGAGGTATCTCCA
>VYZX01025033.1:1430-19110 GCA_013401335.1 Brachypteracias leptosomus
AGACAAAACAAGTAAGAAGGAACCAGCAGCGAAAGAAAAGTGTGTCAAAAGTGGAGTTGCAGAAAGAAATCACTGTGCATTGAACACAGTCACCTGCAATGCCTGTTTCCTCACTGAAGGACCTGCAGCAATGGTAAGGTGGGAGGAGAAGTGTCTGGACTGAAGTGGAGATGAGGAAGTGGGGAGGAAAGGAGACTGAACTGAAGTTAGGACTGGGAGATGGGGAGAAAGGTGTTTTCTGTATTGTTAAATGTGTGTGTTCTCTATTTCTTAATAGCCATGTTAGTAATTAAATGTTTGTGTTACTTGGCCACCAGAAATATTGAAATGGGTACAAATATGTCTGCTGGAATTTTAGGGGTGAAGTCATGAAAAATTCTTGTAATCAAAGACAAGGGTGTTACTCGGCTATATTGGAAGAAGGAAGCTACAATAATTGTTAAATGTATCAACTAATAATAGCCTCAAGACAGAAACATTACCGGATGGAATTTCATATTATGAAATTTGGCTGCTTAATGTCAGACTAAACGATTTATACTCAAAATGAACAGTAAAGACAGAAATGCTTCCTTGGCTAATGTAAGAATATACTTCTTCCTTTTCTATTCTGAGTTTATATTCTAAGGAGTCTATTTTCTATCTGTCCCACACCTGTATCTAATACTGGTGCATACTGGAATAAAGTATCGGTNCTTTAATCTCATTTAATGACTCAAGACTTCTATTCAAAACTAATAATAAAATGGAAAGATAATCAAGTGTTTGCATAGAACAAAATTGACATTTGGATGTTAGTAGGACACAGCTGTCAGGTGTGAATCACATATTCACCACTTTTATGATCAATTCNCGTTTATGATCAATTCCATAAAATGGTTCCTTCAGCCAAAAATGCAAGCTTTAGCATATACACAAAAAAAATCTGTTAATGCAGCATTTTGCCATTAGACATTTAAATTACGCAATATAAGTGGAAGAGTAGTGTGTTCCATACTGTCCCTGGGCAAGCCACAGTACCCTCAGAGAGTTAATTCAGAGTTATCTGGCTCAATAGCATAGAAAAGTCTCTCTCTGCACAGAAATGCTAGCAATGAACTAAATGTTATAGATGGACTTATCAACGCTCTATATAAAATCTAGTCACTGTTTTCGTCTTAATCTTCACATACTAGTGCTATCAAGTTTATCAGATAATGGTCATTACTATTAGCAAACTGGTCAATCAAGTGTCAAAATCTGCTCTTTTCCCTCTCTTCAATACACAGGACAAGGATGGCAGATGAGTCCAATAGATCATCCTGATGAAGACTATTCTATACCAAATTCAGAATGACAGTTACACAAAACGGTCTATCACAACACTATACGAACCAACTACCATGTCAATTGTAACTGGAACTTTCCAATAAATATGTTTGAGTGGGAGTATTAGTTCACTCAAAGGAGCATGAACAATACAGACATTATTTCATTCAATAAGATTATTTTCAATTAAAAGGCAAACAATTTTATCACAGATGAAGAAACATACAAGAATTTGGCTCAGCATCTGAAATTTAACCCAGACATTAAATCAGAAACTTTAGTTGATATTTACAAATGAGGGTTGATTTTTTTTTAAAGGGAGACCTTATTGTGGCCTTTCAATACTTAAAGGGGACTTACAAGGAAGTTGGAGACAGACTTTTTAATAGAGCCTGTTGGAACAGGACAAGGGATATTGTTTTCAAACTAAAAGAGGGTAGATTCAGACTAAATATAAGGAAGACTTTTTGTTTTACAATGACTGTGGTGAAACACTAGCACAGGTTGCCCAGAGAGGTGGTAGGTGCCCCATCCTTGAAAATATTCAAGATCAGGATGGACAGGATTCTGAGAAACCTGATCAAGTTGAAGATGTCCCTATTTACTGCAGAGGGGTTGGATTAGGTGACCTTTAAAGGTCCTTTCCAATCCAAACTATTCTAGGATTCTATGATTCATGGTTGGCTAGCCTCACCTTCATCCCTTGGAAGATTATGGTGCAAGAACTCTTGAAAACCATTTCTACAGATATGAAGGAGGCTGTAGATCTCTGTTCTTAGGGATTTACAAGTTTTGACTGAAAAAAAGCCCTGAGAAACCTAGTCTGAATTCAGTGTTAACCTTTCTTTGAGCAGAAGTCTGGAGTAGCTGCTCTTCTGAGATGCCTTTACCTCTGAATGGTTCCATGAATGAATCTATAATTCTGTGGTAGTAGAAGCATGTGTTTAGACACCTACTCTTAGAAGCTGATCAGAGAACAAAATGGAAATGGCGTTTTGGCTTGAGGGAGCATAAATAATTAATTATAGTTTTAACCCAAATAACATGGATAATGACATTAATAGATACATGGTGGGACAGATTAATAATCAGGCTCCATATCCACAGAAGATGCTGAGGATCCACCACATTTGCAAGACTGCTTTAGTGTATCCCTGATATCATTATCAATCATACCCAGCTGAGAATAAACCAGAGTGTAACTATCTAAGGTTTCAGACTTTCCCAGGAAAGAAAAAGAGATAGAACTTTCTCAGTGGAGACATCCTTAGAAGTTTTCTTCTGTTAATTTTATCTGTCTTCAGATTTCAAGTATTTTAATAGTGCAATATATTTAATATCAAAATATATTTAATAGTGATGTATGTTTAATATTGCATTATATATTGTATTATATTATGTTACATATCATACTTTTAAATTCATCCGTTATTACTGATTGCATTATGGTTGATATTCACTACAAAAAATACCCTGTGCTGAACAGAACAGTTGCTAACAAAATTTTTTTTTAATCCAATATTTATGTTCCTAAAATTAATAAAGCAAAATAATTTTTGAACACTTAAACAAAAGAAATTATTCTGGCTTCCTAATAATGGCCATTCACATGTTTCAGTGGGCATTAAAAAGATTTAGTGCAGTTTATATTAGCTCATCTACTGTATGAAAATTTTATTTTATTTGAAGAAAACTACATGTTGGTTTTGGACTAGGCTGCTGTGACAAGGAGTTACAATGATGAATGTGGTAAGTAAAGTAATATGCTCTTACTGAGCAATAAGCTGTGTGAATTTCTTGTGCTTTATTAATAGGTTCTTGTGTCATTACATTCACGATGTTTAAAGATATGAATTTTAAAAAAAAAACATTTTGTGCAAATGTTTACAAAAAATATTACACAATATGCATAATTATAATTACTCACATTAGTTTTCTTTAAAATTTTCATTTTGCATAGTCAGATGAGTATTCAAAAATATAAACACAGCCACTGACAGAAGCACAATAAATAAGAGCTAGAAAGCAAATACTTAAACTATTCATACCTTCTTCAATGGGTTCATGCTTCACAATAATTTCCCAGGCAGCTTCTTCACAAGCATCAGTTTGATGCTGTCCTTTTCTGAGGAATTCAACGAGCTCGGTGTTATCTAGAATTTTGCTGTTTGAAGAGTAAGCACGGAAAAGTTCTTGAAATTCAGGTCTGTGTACAATAGTTCGATAAATTGCTCTGAAGTCTTCCACATTAATTTTTTGTTCCTTCTGTTTGTCAATTGTTTTCTGAAAAAAAAAAACCAAACAAAAAACCAAACAGTCAATAGAAAGATATGCAATGATACAAAGATACACACAAAACCCTATTATAACTGAGCATAAGAGTGAAAAAATAAGAACTCAGGCAAGAGTGACTGCAGTACATTTTGAAATTATATTCTTCTACTTCTGTATGCAACCTTTATATAATGCATGTGCAATAATGAAACACACTATATAAAACCTCTAAAGTGCTATACAGCAAGATAAATCTGTAGCATAAAAATTATCAAGTGGAAAATATTTCTGTATCATACCTATCCAATAGTAATTTAAACCATATTGTAAATACTGTCAGTTAAATTTACATACAACATACAGCAAACAGTAATCTAAAACATGAAATAAGGACAAACAAATTATTATGAGATCCAAGTCTTTCAATACATCAAATATTATTAAAGTTTGGAAACAAGATATTTTATAATAACCTATGACATTGTGTTCCATTCTTAACAAGCCAAAAGGTTTAACTCAGATTAATTATTCACACTTTCAGAATTCCTAAACTGTAAGCTTGTTTTCACAGAGCTTACAAAATATTAGCACATTAATTAATTTCAGTTGTTCGGTATAAAAGTCACTAGAAAAATCAAAAGGACAAAAGAATTAGAGTAGAATAATACTTTTTTACCTCTTCTGCCATTTACATTTTTCTCATACTTAACAATTTATCTTTTATAATTTTCTACACAAAATATGTAATTGTGCACATGAAGTATAGATGTTTCTAACATTTTGCATTATTGGTTATCACTGTAAGCTGATAAAAATTTATAGTTGTTGGTTTCTTAAACTACTAAAGAGGCTAAATTTCAGCATCTTCAAACATGGCACCTGCCATGATTAATATAGCTTCCCCAAAAGTGTCCATAAATATGAAATGTCTTACTTGAGCTCCGGAGGCTCTTTGATGAAGACTTTTAATTACTACTAAATTAGATTAATTTTGAAAAGATACCATAAAAACTAAAAGCTTGGTAATACATTACTAACATCTTCCTATACAGTACATTTCCTGCTAAGAGTTGTTTGGATAAATACAACAATAAAAGTAAGAATGTTTTAAGATAACCAAAACAAGTACAAAAGTATATTTCATAAGGAAATAGCCAAAAATTTTACAAATCAGTACTGAAGTATTCGCTTTGAGTTTGTGAAAGACAATGGTAATGATCATTTTTAACAGAAATTGCCAGCAAGATACAATTCAATGCAAATTCTAATAATATGCATTCCATTACTGCTTGAGAAATCCCTCATCTAAGGTTGATATCCTCAATCCAATTTTTAACATCATTGAGAAAACCAAAAATTTACTCATAACTATTAAATAGAAAAAGAAAATGCCAATTTATTTTAAAATTAAACAATCTATCAGGAGATGTTCATTTAGATATTGGAACAAAGTGAAACTGGGTTAAAAATTATGGTTTTTATCTCATTTGCCTCTTGAAGAGGCAATAATACTACACAGGAGAGCTTTTCAAATTAAAGTTATTAAAATCGGGATAGAAAAAAGATTGTTATAAAATTTTTGTTGGTAGATTTTTGTTATTCTTATTTTTATTAATACACATCAAATATTTGCTATTCATGAAAAAGGAAATATCTTGACAAAAACTTAGTCTTGGAATTATATGTAATGTAATATTCCTTAAAAATCTTAATGTTCATAGTTATGATGTTGCTCAAAGTAGAGCTACATTAAAATAAATTCAAAGGGAATAGACAAGGAAAAAAAAGCAGATTATTCTTTAAAAACTATGTTTTCTATAAAATTATCTTGTATAATCATTTGATTAAATGGTGATGTACAGTTACTGACAATGATGCCAGTAAGATTTCCTTCCAGACTGTTTTTCATTTTTACATATTATTATACTGATGAACAACTTGAACCCCCAAACTGCTGAATATACTCAAATCTCTCTCAAGCAGCAAAGAATACCTAGCAGTACTGCTACAAATAACTAGATCAGATTGTTGAGTATATTATATTGTTAAATGAAACTAGATCGGACTTGGTACATTCAGGTCACCTCCTTGAATAATTACTCTCTCTCTACCCAAAATAGATCATCTCTCTCACATTTCTGTCAGAAAAAAAAGTAGGTGGAGAATACAGGAAACAATAAGAAAAATCTTCAGGTTCTCACGAGATTCTCAAGGTTGGCAATCCTCTCAATGCAATGCAAGTTCAAAAATCACAGGTGGCCTCTTTAGCACGGGTTGTTCACGGTGCTGGTTTTGCCTTGGCTCAACAAGGCACAGAAGAATAAGAGAGGAACCAGATACAGTGAGGAAATCTTAATGCTTTCCCTCTGCTTGCCTGTCAGCATGACATGACCTAAAAGTTTGACTTGCCATAGCTAATTCTCCTCTGTTGAAATGACAGAACCAGCCAGCTGGTTACAAAATTATCAAAGAAATCACAAATATGTCTAGCCACTTGGCTTCATTCCCTTAGGAAAACAGCCTTCCCAAACAGCTATTTTTGGGAGGAAAAAAAAAAGAAAAAAGAAAAAAAGAGTTAAAAGGAAAAATCATACATCTTTTGAGTAATTACTATACGGGACCTAAGAACATGAAAACCCAATCGGTTCAAAGGCACCCAGTTTTGCAGTTCTTGTTCACTGGGACTGTATCCACTTGACAGTGGTTTTCTTACCTACACCAAGTTCACTTATTAATAAGTCCAGTTTTAAGCTGTATTATGTAACTGTTATAGAAATCTTTTAAACATTGCCATATCTCAAGGCTATTTCCTTTCCCAAGGGTTAGAGTGCAATTCCCATCCATTCAGGCACTTCAGAGGAGAGGTATAGTGGAAAACTGAATGAACAAGTGTGTTGGATCTATGTTTACCTGAAACCTGAGCAGATCAGATAACTACATATTGTCCTCCCGGCAAAAGAATTTTTAGGAAGTCACTCTAAGGGCTCTGCCCAGCATGAGAGGTATGTCTGGGATTGTTACCTTGATCACAGAAGCAGCTGGATGGGTGAAACTAGAATGTCTTAATTTTTCTCAAGTGAGGTCATGTTACAAAAAAGTTGGGAATCAAGATCTACATAATTTTCATGACCCTACACTATTGTGGTGTGATGAAGAGATGGTATTACTTGGGTGTTGGTCTGTTCTCCCAGGTAACAAGCAATAGGACAATAGGAAATGGCCTCAATTTGTGGCAGTGAAGGTTTAGACTGGATATTAGGAAAAATTTCTTCACCAAAACAGTTATTAAGCTTTGGAACAGGCTGCCCAGGGAAGTGATGGAGTCACCATCTCTGGAGATATTTAAAAGACATGTAGATGTGGTACTTGGGGACATGGTTTAGTGGTGACCTGGAAGTGCTGTGTTAATGATTGGATTTGATGATCTTAAAGGTTTTTTCCAACCTAAATGATTCCATGATTCTATTCTATGATTATAATGCAACCACTTAATTACCTATTTTACAGAGACAAAAAAGACCTGGAAAAGGCAAATTATTTGCTAATTTTGCACACTCTACTAGTATGAAATTAACTTCTCAAAACATTTTTTAAAATCAACAAATATAAGACAGTGATGTAACTGGACTTCCTAACATATTTAAATTCATAATCTATGTATTCCTCACCTTGAAAACATGTTTTACATGTGCATAATCAAAAGGTATTTTCAGTTTTTCAAGCAGCTTCATTGTGCTGTCTAAACCAATCCTCCCATTCCTGAACTTGTTTTCAATGATAGACAGAAACCACGTATGCGAGATCAGGTTAAGGAAACTTCTGGCCTATGTAATTGTTGTTCCCTTTAACAGGGGGAGGAGTGAGAGAAACTTAATTTTTTTAAACCTAAAAAGCTTGCATTTTGCTTTTCTCATATTCTAGAACATATTTGTCTTCTGATTTCTGAGAATTCAGCAAGCTCTGAGACACACAGGAATACATTTTTTCTCTGAGGACAAAGGTGACAAAAGGGACCAGAGAAAGAGAAGGGGGAGGGGGTGAAGGAAAATAAAGGGTGATCAGAGTGAAGAAAGGTGTGTGATGGGAGGAGGGAAATGTGAGGAGGCCAAGGGAGTGCAGCAGCAGCTGTGGAGAATAGCAGGAAGAGGAGAGCCAACAAGCAGCATCAACAGGGTGAATGTACCCCACATGACACCCACCCAACCAGCCTCAACCAGCCCCAGATGGATGAGGCTCAGACTGGGCTGGACTGGCTGCCCCAGGCCCTGCCCTGCCACCCAGCTGGGGAATCCCATGTGTGCCCAGGCCTGGAGGGAAGAAAGCATGCAGGGGAGATCACACAACGACAGTTGTCACAGGGCAGGGAGAGGAGAAGAGGAGGTGGCAGAGGAGCAAAAGGAGGAGGAGGTAGAGCAGGAGGAGGATATCTGTTCTCTTCCATGCCAGCTGTGCATCGCCTGCTCCAGTCTCTTCACTGCAGTGGCATTGACAGCACTTGGCAGGACAACACCTCGGCTTGCTCCGGTTCCCAGTGGGGCCCTTTCCCTCGCACACCCTCTTGGCACAGTCCCCACCTTTGCTCAGCCCCCCACCAGTGCTACCCTGGTGCCCCTGTGAGGTCACAAACTGTGGGCTTCCAGCACAGTCCCCTTCCCACTACTGCTCCCCCCAGCCCCTGCCACCATCCTGTGCCTTTTCCCTCCAGCACGAAGCATCCCACATGCCCTTCCCTTGCCTACAGTCTCCTTCCTCTTGGATAGTCCTCAGCCCAAGTATGTGCACAGGGCAGGAGCTGCGTGAGCCAGAGAAGGTGCCTCTCATTTGCGGCCAGTCTCCTTCTGGGGAGTTGGGACAGGTTGTCTGAGAACTTGCTCTGGTCCAAGATGACAAGCTGGAGATCCACTACAACAGATTAGGGGGGAAATGCTTCTTTGACCCTCAGGACAAATTCTCTATTGAGTTTGACCACTTGCGTGGGGTAACCAGTAAACCCCAGCTGCATGGTGTGATGCTAGATGAGAGGGGACTGTGATGAGAGGCCTTTCACAAGGGCCTGAAGGCCTATATGACCTGCCACTTTCCTGTAGGGAACTGCTACATGTTCAGAAAAAACCTGGGGAAGAGACAGCTGTTGGTGGCCTGCAGTGAGACTCACCAATGCCAGCCTTCAAATCACTAGAACAGCCTTTGGAAGTCAGACTGAACTTTTGCCCTGACTCCATTTACCACTCATGGTTACAGGGATCTTTCTTCTGCTGATATACTGCTTCAAAGATGCCAACCTCCATGTGACTGTCAGCAAGTCTGTGAATAAGACTCTATAATAGACCAAAGTCAGTTTGTCACAGATTTTGTGAAGTTTGTGAAAGCTGAGGACACCAAGTTTCGTATTTCCATTCTGAAAAACATTCAGACTTTGTCAGAGGATATACAGGGGAAAAATCTGCAGAGGAAGCTCCCTGTTACTCTCACTTTTATGAACTGGAATAAACTATTGAATGATCGGCATCTGAACACCAATGTCACCACTACAGAAGTGTCTCCATGTTTACTGAAACACCCCATTTGATATGGAGGCCTAAATAAAATTTAAAAGGAAAAAAAGAAAAAAAGAAAGAAAATTACAAAACAGAGGTGTTTAGTTGTTTTATTTCTGGATTGCTCAAGAGAGTGCAGAAACTGTCATCTGTCAATCATCACTTTGAGAATAATACAGGTCTATAGTGGCTGAAAATAATTTTCTATATTTTTTTTCTTATTTCATGTATTTTTCAGTTGCTTCTAGAGGTCAAAATGTCAAAGGCAATAGAGTGCTACAAGTGAGCTAGCAAGCAAATTCTCACATCCCTTTGTAATTTTACCCAATATTATATTTACTTACGTAACTTCATACTATGTGTAGCATTGGTTATAAGGAAATTGGGTAGGTAGGTTGGCAAAGATATTGTGGCATTATTTCTAGAGTTTTTCATTTATATTGAAACCCAGGAAATTCAGCCTTCAGGCTTTGCTTGTGCATACTTCTCTGTATGCACAAGAGACATCTTTAACATAGTCACATGAACAAAAGGACAGAAGGAATAAATTTGCTATAGCTAGTGCAGAAAATATTTCAGGACTGACTAGGGATGTATGCTGGGTGTTGTAGCATTACAGAACAAAGGGATGCTACTTCCCTTCTCCCAGTGTTTATTACAGATGCCAAAGGAACGTGTGTGATTTGTGTTTTATTTTCAAACTATGACAGTGATGCCTGGCTAACACATTTATTACAATAGTGAAATGCCTACCACAGTTGTTTTTTTCTGTAAACATATGTTTTAATTAGCATTTTATTAGAAATAATGTTTAATTTCAAGCGGTAATGTAAACAACTAAACTTTCTAAAATATTGACATGAACATTCAAATATTAGTCTTACAAATATTAGATGGTTTTAATGTAAACATAAGATTTTGCTTTTGTTCATCACTGTTGGTGGCAATAACAATGTCACACGGTTTGAAGATGCCCTTTTGTAAATACTAATCAGTGGCTTTATATCTTCACTGCTCAGACTGGCCATGATTGTTGTCATTGTCTTTGTTTTAAAATCTAGTAAAGAACTATGCATTGGTATGATTTTGGTGATATGTGAAAAGACCGTCTTTGAATTACTCTTCTGATGCAAAACGAAGATTTTTGCATCTGTACTGATACCTGATTTGGGAGGTTCCTTACTCTATACATCTGGATATGATAATTAGTTACTCAGAGAAAGCAATAACAAAAAGGTATCAAATGTAAAAGCCATCATTCTATATTGTTGATGACAAAGTGATAGGCACAATTTTTATCAATAAACATACTAATTTTCAAAGCCTTATTGAAGAAGAGGTCATTGTGTTGCCAATATTTGAATGAAACTGGAATAAATTAAATAGTTCCTTTGATATATACTGAATTTCTTCAGATTTGCATTGAGTAGAGCACATTTTTCATCTTTATGGTCACTCAGCACAAAGATTCTGTGAGTGTTGTACTAATTTATGTGCAGAAAGGCCTTTGTAACAGTGTCCCCTGACAATGCCTTTTACAGATGCCCATTTGTCAGATAATCTGCACCATACACTTGAAGAGGGAGAAGGATGGAGCATGGAGAACATTTTCTGTGCTCCTTCAGTTCTTCACAGAAAGCTGCATTACCTATAGGTCATTCTCTTTTCACCCCACAGCTGCTATTGAGACCCGTCCAACACCAATCCAGCTCTTTTAGTGCTTCTGTAGCTGCTGGAGACCATTCAATGAGCAAGCAGCTGTCTGGATATGGTATTTATTTGAATATGTGATTATTTCTTTATTGAAAATAAAAGCCTTTTTATTAAAAATGTTACACAACTCAGGGCTATTATAATGAAGATGGCCTGTTGTGAGTGTAGTTCATGCCTGCAGTATAGAATAATACATTAAATTTCAGGTATAACTTTAAGTGCTAACAGAAACAGACACATAGTACTAGAAATTCTAGACTGTGAAAAAAACACTGTATTCAAACACAAATATTGAACATAAACTAACAATAAGGAACAGTAGGGAACGATAGAAAAGACAAGCAGTTAGATGGCTTTTGACTGAAACATTTATTCCACTAGATCAATCCCTCAAGAGATGCAAATATATGATATTTTGCAATGTACTGTTCTGTAGAATTAAATTCTTTCTTCTTTAAAATGCAATTTCTGTACAAACTGTAGCAAGGAGTGCAATAAGAAAAGCATTAAATATTGTAGGATTAGGTCATTTTCCTATCTCTCCTATCAGTCTACCTTTATGAACCTTACGTTTTCCTTCAATTTCCATTCTCTGCAAAAGAGGCAATCTGGGATACCAGAATCTGCAGCAAAAGCTGCTCAGAGGGATGGAGTTTGGGCAGAGTAAATGTTCCGATCTGGCTGAAAGCACTTACTCATTTTCTGCAAGGCCTATGAAATTAACCTGGAAAAGGTAATTACAATACAAGCTTTGACAATTTTCCCTCTACATTCTCCTTGATGGGTTTGGATTTTTTTTTTTCTCTTGAAAGGTTGAAATGTGGGGAGGAATAAATAATATTAAAAAGTGAAGGCTTATGACTTGATCGACAATTTTACTGAACTTTTACTTATACACTGTTGTGACTCTGAAAATGTTTGAGATTTATTTGCGACTTCTGAAAAATACATTATCATCAAGTATCTTTCTGTAATATGCTTCCAGTACTGCTTTCTTGTTGTTCTTATCTTTGGTTGTAACTGAGTGGCTGTGGTTGTTTATCTCAAGGAGAAGATCGCCTACTCTATCAGTTCAGAATATTTGCACAATGAGATGTAATTTTCTTTCAAAATAAAGTGTGAATTTTGTTGAAACTCTACTCTTCCACTTTCAGGCTTGCAGGCTGAAGTTGGTACAAATGAACCTGAGCTAAATCGGCTCAAATCCTTGATTACTGAAAATAATTTTGTATCTACCATTAATTGTTGCTGCAAACAAAATTATAATTTTTATTATATCAGTAACATTAGAGCTTAGCTTGGACTTCATTATCAGCTTCCAGCTGCATTAAAACTGAGAGAAAATCAACAGTTAATACTAGTGTTTGGACTGAATATTTACTATTCACATTATAATGTTTGCTTCATGTTTTGCAAGTAGTGCAGAAGGTAGAAAATCTATCAAAATTAGGACACATCAAAACAAGTTTCATCATTTCATTTTAAAATATATGTGTTGAATTAAAAGCAACTTTCTTTGTAGTTTCAGAAGGGATAGACAAATTTTTAGCAGGCACTAAAGGCACATGTTGGCAGAAAGCAAGGTCTGTCAATACTCCTAGTCACTAGAAGAAATTTATCTTTCCCCCCCCTTACATTCTCCAGAAATGGTACTAGTTCTTCCTTTGCTTCATTCATGGAATAAGAAAGACAATATTGTAAAAAAATTGCCCCTACTTGTATGTTCTCCAGGCTGTATCCACTGCATTCCTTACTCACTATTCCTTACCAGGTTGTGGGGAAGAGAGGAAAGCATGATTTTGAAACAGAGGAAATAAAAGTGAAGAAAATACATTGAAAGTTCTGTCAAGTGTTCATCTGTCACTGATTTTCAATAATCAATGCATTAATGTTCCAAATATAGGAAGACCAAATTCAAGGATTATTTCCCTTCTATGGTAAGAATAGTTTAATAAGTTTCACAAATCTGAAAAGGCAGATTTATTACATGCTAAGTGCAATATTTTTTCCAAATCTGTATGTCAGTATGCCATTCCTACACAAATAGTGGATTTTATAATTTGTCTTGACAAAAGCTTTAGAGTTATTAAAAATACAGAGTGGTTTCAAAAAGTCACTATTTCAAAAATTAACTATTACAAACTCCTCAAAGCATGATATCCTGGGATCCTCCAAAGTTACAAGACGTATTTGTTATAGTAGGACCTAATAATTGCCACCCTACAAAATCAAGGGAATAAGAGGTCTAATAATAGTAATTAAAACAGACTACCCATGTTATATTAAGTCATTTATGTAACAGGTGACCTTTGAATGGAACAGGAACTACTATGCATACTTAAATTCATACGCAGAAAATATCCTGAGATTGTGAGACCTTAATAATCGCATCTGGTCAGTTTGGGTGGGTTTTTATATTATTGTTCATATAACAAATTTGGAAGAAAAGGAAGTGTCAATCTGAGCTTTTTTCTAGAAGTAAGTATAGGCCTTTCAGTTCTGTATCTGTATACATAATTAAAGGTTTGCATTTCCTATTTGCTTACTAAGGAACATGTCAACTCACATAAACTGCTTCTTAAACAGTGTTCATAACTGCTTTGTTGGTAACAAGACTACCTAAGAGCATTTCTAAATATTCCTCCAGAACTAGAAGCCTAAAATAAAGTCTTTATGGAAGTCATCATAACCATCTTTTCAAAGTATGCTGGTAGTGATAAAACATTAGTTTTAAAACACAGGTTGCAGAACAGAGCTTTGTAAGGGCTCTACCTATGCATCTCACCAGAATTGCATGAGACAGATGTCTCCCTAGAAGGGAATGGAAGCCCAGTGTCTAGAATGACACTAGAGAAGAACTAGCAACCTGGAACAGGACAGATATGGGAAAGGGCAGAAGTGGGGGGATGTTGAAGAAAAATGTAAGACAACTTTACACTTGGAGAAGGGAAGAAAAAAAAAGAGAGGTATTGTAATTGCACTGTTCTGGAACTTGAGGAGACTGTCCAGAAGAGTACAACTGAAATCTCAGCTCCCCCGCTTCTGGCCAAGATCTAGATTTCTAGAGATTTTAAATCAGTACTCCAGTATATGTAATCTTCAGTCTTTAAAAGCCCAGGAAAGCTAACAGTTCTTCCTGATCTCATAAGTATTCTATGAGAATGCATTAAAATGAGGAATAAAACTACAACAGTTTGCTCTTAATAACTAAGATAGGGAACAATTTAATTATGCGTGATATGTGTGCAAAGTAACCACGATCCCAAATGAAACTCTCTCATAGTTAATACAAGTTTGTTTCACAAAAAAAAAAAAAAAAAACGCATTAAGAAACAGGAAATTTTGTATCCTGATTGAAACTTAGAATGATAAACCTATGTCCTCAAACACACTGCTGTGTTCTCATGCATGACATTTTTATCCACTAGCAAAGCTTCACAATCTACCTACATAGATCACAGATCAGTACACCAGTCCTTGCAAGCCTACAGCTACCTAGGTATACTCATCTGAAGTTTCACTGACATGGGCCTCATGTTTCAGGTAGGAACAGCCCCCAGGGGCAGACTGGTGGTAAATCAAGTGATCAAAAATCTTTGCTTATTCACTTTTTATTATTTATTCTTAAACACAAGAAGTTAAGAGGTCTGAGAAAGAAGAAGACATTGAGTTCAGTGCTGCTTATGTAATTTCACCATTATCTGGCTCCTGAGACATAGTCTGTCCATTGAGGAGTTGGACTTTAACCCAAATGCATGGTGTAAGCCATACTAAGTCCTATACACACATAAAGAAGATGAAAATATGAATTTGTGCTCATAGTCATGCATGTTCACAATTGGAGACCATCACAGTGACCCATTCTGACATTAGTTCTCCAGTCATTCTGCCTGGGTGCGTGGTGGACTGCTCATTTCCTATGGCTCATTTTTTGCCCGCATGCTCATATTTCTTCCCCTTGGAAGAGAATGTGTAGCCTGGGGTTCTGTGCTGGCAGGAGTTTGGTACAGGACGGGGGAATATATCCAGATCTGGGAATTCACTGGCTGAAAGAGTCTGAGTTCCTCAAAAGGTTAAGAAAAACATCTATTGACCCTGCAAGCAATTTCTCTCCAAGTGGGGAATTGACAGCTAAACCTCCTGGAGAGTGGTTTCAGTGGAAAAAAAACTAGGTTCCAGTAAATGTCTTTTGTTTCAGATAGAAATATTTTGTCTGGAAAGAGATAATCAAAAGGAAGGTACAAATGTATGAATTAGAGATTTTTTTTTAACCTTGTGGAATTTTTGGTTTTACCTTGCAATGAAGAAGCCATTAAGAGCATGCCCTCAGAGAAGCTCACTACTCAGAAGTCAGACTCAGAGTGATAAAAAGAAACTTTTGTACACGCCTTTAACAACTGTGCTGTCCTGTATCTATTATGAAGTAATTAGGACTCCACTGATCTTGAAACAAGTGTCATAGATAACCTTTAAAACTAGGTATATTTCAAGTCATAAAATTTCCTTATGCTATCATTCTTGCTTTATAGTATTTAACAGATGAGAAAAAACAATTTTTGTTTCTAACATGTATGATTTCATTAGTAAATATACAAAATCTTTGTGATTATTTCTGTTAAAAACATTTTTGCCAGTTCACTGACAGTATTATTAATTTTAGTTAAGAACTTTATTTCATACAAGACTTCCCATTTGTAACTTACTTTTAATTATATCCTCATTAGAAACAGATATGAGAAGCTTATTTCAAGTATTTATTATTCATTCTTGTATTGTTAATGAATTAATGCCTGGAGTGCATCTACAATTAAAAAAATCACCTTCTTGTTCATCAGTTTTGCATGTCCATAATATAAATGTGATTGCTTCAGGTACTGTATTACATAGATTCAGTACCACTACTTTCCATATATAACATCGACATGCAAATTTATTCTGTTGTTCTTTCTTAAATAATTATCATTATGTGCTAATATATTCTTGCTTAAACCAGTTCCTTTAGTAATTATAATTGAGTGTACAGTATGTATTCACCAAGCATCTATGAGTTCCATTCTTTCTCTTCCCATCAAAAGGTCATTTTGAAGACACATCGGCAACATGCTTCCTATGATCTGTAAACCCTGCAAAAAGCAAGCTGTTATTTCAGCCTCTGGGCTGTAGTTCTGTATGCCCAAATCCATTACAAAACATGGATTTAGCTGAAGCCAATGAGAAGCATAATTAACATTTTGGTATTCTGTGAACAATAATTTATTTTCCATTATCAAAGTCGCATAGGCTGCCAAATGTGTGATACAGATAATGGGAAAAACCGTGCTTAAAGTGCAGGTTTTTTCAAAACAACATGCCCTGTCCTGTGCAGTATTCATGGGGAGAAAGAGAAGATTAAAATGCATAGGCTGTACTTTGCCTTCAGCTGTTTTCTGGCTCCTCTGTTTAAGTCCCAGTTCAACAAAGTACTTAATTGTCTGATTAATTATAATCATTTGACTATTTCCACTTGGAGGAATAGTATGATATAGGTACTATGATGCTACACATGGCTAAATTGGATCATACAAAGCCAAAGGATCTGATACAGAAGGTACAGATAGCAGCAGAAAGTTTCCCTTCTTTGGACTGTAAACTTTAGACCATATTGGAGAAAGTTCCTACAGATGCCCTTTGTTCATAATTTACATTATCCTGCCTCATTTTGTTGTCTTAGACTGTGAAGCATGTTGATTATGAAGCAATTCATTTTCTTTAAATTAATACTACTAGATCTAGAAATGGACTTTAAAGCCTAGAAGCTTCAGTAAACTAAATGATAAATATTTATTTGTCCTCTAGTCAAGTATACAACAGTCAAGTGAAGCACCTATGGAGCTCACGGGTATTTAGGTTCTGAACTACAGCAAGCTTACTCCTTGCAAGAGTACTCAATATCTTAATTTCCATCTCGCACTCTTCCAGTGGAGTGCCCCTACAGCTACTATCATGGGCTGGCACTCAGAGGAAGCACACTCCACTACACCTGAAGAATATCTATTAATGTGTACCACAATATGCACAATTTCTAAGCATAAAAAAAGCAAGATTAACATAATTCATGACTTAGCTTGAAGGTAGCTGGAGAACTGCATTCTTGATCACTTGTGCTGCTAGCTCTCTTCTTCCTCAGGCCAACACCAAACTCAACAACATCCCCTCAACATAACTTCATCACCTGTTTGCTCTTCTCCATCTTGAATAAGAAACATATCTTCATCTTTTATTCTTCATCTGCTTGCTCTTCACCATCTCAAATTAGCCAAGAGGGAACATACCCCTGAAAGAGAACTCAGCAAGCTGCCCCCAATAAGAATGCCTTCAACTGACCCCAACAAGAACTCTCCTCAAACTGACCAACTCCCAGTTGCTTCTCACAAACTAGTCTGTTCCTGGTTGATATAGCTCTAGCCTCACCCACCACCCCAACCATGATCACCTGGGGGAAGGCAGGGCCTCACACAGGTTGGTCAGGTTCTGCCTCTGGGGTTTTGGGGAACAAAACATGTTGCTGGGTTGTGACTCATCCATAGGTCAACTCCAACTTGGGGCCCGCAGCCCGGGCCCCAGCACTTCATTACTTCTTCTGTACTATGAAGTTATAAAACAAATTCTTTAAACTTTCTATATTGCTTTTGTGGATTCAGTAGAGTATAATGGTTTTTAATGATAAGGTAATTGATCATTGTGTATTGGGAAAGTAAATACATGAAAGATGTGAACTGCTGAGATTCTGCAAGAGTGTGGATTACTTATTGTGTCTTCAGATAACAGGAGGGAGGGAAGAACTTAGGTGCCTGTAGTGGGTCTGTCTG
>VYZX01025053.1:0-30054 GCA_013401335.1 Brachypteracias leptosomus
AATTCCTCTACTGTTTGACAATGAAAACAAAGTGGCTCATTTATGTTTACAGACTCTGTGCTGGGTGAGGCACACAGGGCATTAAACACTGCCCTTAACACACTTTAAAATGAATTAATTCTTTGAATGTCATATGAAAGGAAGTAGAAATACTTACTAGTACAGAACTTCATTTGCTTCATGCCTTTCATATCTAACAGTTTCACACATCAGTCTGAAAGAGAAGGAAAGAAGTGGTTTTTAATTATGATTCCTATCAGTGTCACACAGACATCACTTTCTAAAGTTAGTCAGCATTTCCATGTTTGCCTCCAGCACTTGCAGAAATCAACCATCAATTTAAAGCCAAGTTGATTTTTAATTTAAGAGAACAAATTGTTAAATCTAAGCATTAAAGTTATTAGTTCATCCAAGATCATATTTGATTTAGAACACAAGATGTAATTGCTCTCATGGAAAAAAAATTCTATAAAACAGATAAGATGATACTGATCTCACTTTATAAAGTGATCTGATGAAAGTAAGTTGCTTTATAAGGAAACAATTCCAAATTTTAGAAATTGATTGAAATTTATTATGTGTAACACTAATCAGAGATACCACAATATAAAAAATGCTCTCTTTTTCAAGCCAGGCCCAATAGATAAAAAATTATGTTGCATGGTAAATTGATGCTTCTCATTTTGCTAAAATTCAGCAACTTAAAAATTACCATGAGATTTTAATGATGAAATCCCAGAGGGCTCAAAGTGGAAAGAACTTCCTGCAGGAAAATCCTCTGTCTAGAGGGGAGGATTTAAAGCATTTTCGCATTCACTGTCTGGCCTGAAAAATGCGGCATAATAGAGAGCAACATAATAAAACTTATCACATATTAGGAAATGCAATGTTAACTGGGTGTAAAAAATCAACGTGCCACTTCTGCCTATTGTCTTAAGGAAACGGACCCTATAAATTACAGGGGAGTGGAAGAAAACAAACCCCACTGCTTCCCTTGGCACTGCAGCAGATTGCAAACACTGTGCCTATTTGACAGACAGTCAGACAGAGATTTGCCTAAGAGGCTCATGTGAACATTCAAATGAGGAACTATATTTAAATTTGGGACAGAAATTTTTATTCTTCACAGGATCAATCATCAGAACTTTGTTGCACCAATGACTGGCCACTTGAAATGAAATCCGAAGTGGACAAACATGCTCAAGAAATCCTGCTCAGGCAAAATGTCTCAAAAAACTTGATCTGAGGCCTGGAAGAATTTGTCTGGGTTTGACATGACATTTAAAAGGTTTCTTATTGCCATTTCCCATCATTTTCTAGGTCATTCATTTCAATAGCCAACAGGCTGCTACAAAAGTTACCTGAGCAGTTATCTCTTTCAGGATTTTACTTATTTACTCAGTCTACTAAGAAATAACGCTTTTTCTGTTCAGAAGTGGCAGGCTTATACTGGTATTCTGATTATTCATAAATTGTTAATAGAAAATTGAAATCTTAATTCTGTTTGCTTAAAAAAAAAATATTTTAAAAATCAAGTTTTACTACCACACCCCATCCTGCGATTTTAGATCTTTGGACCACTTTTGAGAACTTTTCTTATAGGCAATGTCTGTATTGTATATCATTAAGTATTATGCATTGTATATCCATTTCAGCTAATGAAAAATATTCTTGCTTCCTAGCACTGCAAAAATAACTTTTTGAACCACAGAACCTTCTCTTTTTCAGATGTTGCTCCCACCATAAAATTGGATCTTGCCAAAATCCTTTACAAACACCATAAAGCTACTGTCTGCCTCTACCTCCTGGGCACTTTTCTTTCTCTGATTCTCAGTTTGGAGAGGGAAGGGGAGAGTAGACATGAGGTTACTGGTGAGAAGATATCAGAAGAAAAGTCACTGCCAGCAGTCACACTTAAAAATTGAAATACTGCTCAAGGATACTCCGTGCCCTACTGGTCTGAAATACTGGGCAATGGGCCATATAAGAGTAGGAGTTATAGGAAACAGAATCACTTTAACAAGCAAGTTTTGTTCCCCTCTGAATTGGGAGCAAAGGAAGTACATTCTTGATAAAGTCACGCAAGTTCACCCCTTGCACTGTGAGTTTTACAGCATTTTGGTTCCATGATTAGGGCAGTAATAGGGGAGAAAATGCCTCTTACAGAAGGCAGCCAAGTGTTTCAATTCTTGTGCTAAACTGGAACAGTTAGAAATTACAGTGAGCAAGCAGCACAAACTAGATTGTTTCCTCAAGTATTTGAAAAATTGAATTAGTTCTGGTCAATGCTGGTGTCCAGTTTTTTGCTCGAACGTGATCTTTGTCTGCTTCCTAAATAAATGTAATAAACTCAAGATGAGATCATCAGCAAGCCATACTATAAGTTATTCACTACTAGAGGCTATATTTAATACACTAGTTTTTAATGCATCTCAGAGGTTTTTGTGGCATCCCACTGTCACAAGAAATGTTGTATCCTAAGGGATACTATAAAAGCTTTCTGTCCCACATCTGCCCAGCCTTTTCCATGTATGGTACTGTAAACAGAAGCTCTCTTCTAGGAATTCACTGTGCTGGGAGAGCGAGTTCCACACATTCCTCAGCAAGAACCTCATTCTGCACAGGAAGCCAAGAGGCACACATCAGCATACCACGCAACCATATGTGCACACTTTGATCTTTGTAAACAAGTTAACCTCAGTTCCACTCCAGCTATGCAAAACTTGATGTGCTAAAAGTCTTGTATATAATAGTGTAACACAAAATACTTTAACTGAATGTGATCATGGCCTCCTACTAAAGCAGAAGTAATTACAGAGACTCCTTTGAAGTCAACGCTCACATTGCAAAATGAGAAAACTCTGCCTTTTATTTTTCCCAAATTACAGAATATTGGGTTGGGAATGTGGACTCTCACAGAATGATGAAGCAAGTAGCCAGAAATTAGAACCTAAACAAGCATTAATCAAGTCAAAGTTGTTTCAGCATCTTCAGATGTGGCAAATGTTGAAAAACTCCAGGATGCAAAATAAACAGTAATTCACCCTCTGTCCCCATAGACGTGTTGGCCTCCTCCTGTATCTGCCATGCTCACACCAATGTCCAAATGCCCTTTAGAATCCTCTGAAGTAGGATGTTTGTGAGAGGACAACTGAAATAATTACTTTAAAGTGAAAAAACCTTTACAAAAAATAGAAAATTCATCTGGAACTTTTTACTTGAATTCATTTGCTTCATGAAATGTTTTAATTAAAAAATGCAGATTATATTTACAAGTAATTTTTTCTAAGTATTACTTGCATGTGTAATTTGTCTAAAACTTCCACATGAAAGCAAGCAGAAATTGAATCAGAAGCTGAATAACAGACTGCTCTCATGATTACTATTTAAGAGATTTGGACTATATATGGACTGTCTTTCAGGACTGGAACTTGTACTCTGTATGTAAAACATTTACTTCTAGTCTGAAAGTCTGAAAAGAAAGCAAACATAACCATAATAAAAATCAGAAAGAACAAATAGGGATACACATAGGAACAAATATAGGACAAAGGAGGGAAGAAATGGATGCAGTGATAGCAAGCTTTTCAGCTTCAGGTAGGGCACACAAGAACAGTCACCATGCTTTGTTAGTGCACTAACACATATGCGTTTTTAATTATAAAGTATCATACCTCAGCTGATGTTCTCTCAGATTAGACAAGGCTTCCATCCCATGTAAATAGGAATACACAATCTCCAAATCCTACAAACATAAGGAAAACATTATTAGGATTCTCAGTTTGGTGCAAGCTGTTAAAATACTGTTTTTACAAAGCATCCAGAGCTTTCCTAATAGGGGCAGTGGGACATTTTGAACTAACATATTTAAAAGAGGTTAAAGGCAAGTTGCAGGAATATCTTTGATTATATATTGGAACCTGACACAGGGCATGATATTTCCACATCAGAAAATACAAACACAGAAACCTTTCTGCTTTTGCTGTCATTACTTGTGTCCAGGAAAGCCTGGTCCAGAATTCCAGTGAGCTACTTTGCACCGTCCTGCTTCACTATGCCAATGTACCCAAAACCTTCATTTATTTCGTAAAGCAAGCTCATGGAAATTGATCTATTCAGGTTCAAGGGAAGAGAAAAAAGTACAAAGCATCCTAACAAAATATCCCATTGTACATAAATATTTACAAACTGTACCCTCTTCAAATGGAAGGCAAACCACAAGCTTAAACAAGAAAAAAGTTGACATGAACAGAAAATTATTTGCATGAGATAATAAAAAAAACCCACCAACATAAATACAATCTTGGTTACACAGCGATGTGTTACATCCAACCATTGCAGACCTCTAATATTCAGCTCACAACATTAATAAAGATATTAGAACAACATCCAAGACTAAAACTTCCTAAGATGCAAATATGGAAACACTAACATTAGTCTAGAGCATTTGCTAATGTTATACTTAAAATCACTACAGCACTTTAAACCACTACGGCGCTTAAGAGAAAACTTCAGTGGAGTCCACAACTTGTAAGGTGATTTAATACTGTCACATCATCCTTTTTTAAAAGCATGCTAGTTAAGAGACAACGTATTATCCACAATTCATGGAAAATCAGAGCAGTGTCTCACAACTACTAGCTATAGCTGACAAAGTTGAAAATAAACTAACAATACCTCTCCTATAACTTACTGTAAGAAGATGTTTTCAAGTAATGGAATATATCAAAACTATAAGTTTATGAAGGATTTTGGTCACTGGGAAATACTTGTGTACTTAAAATTGACCATGAAATACAGAAATACTTGTTCTCAGACACAATGAAAGAATGCTAGATGTGGTATTTGGGCAAAGACATTAGGACTGAAGTTGCACAGAAAATGTGAAGTAAAAAAAAATCTAGTTGAATACATTAAGTGTAGAAATGTACTGTACTTGTTTAAACTATAGTACAGATCAGAAAAGATACCAGGGTTTACACCTGACCATTAAGACTAGATGTCTTTCAGTATCAAAATTAATATCTTTTTCTCACACTGAAAAAAGCAAATATTTAGTTAAAAAAAGCAGAATAAAAGCACAAGCCAAAATGCTGCAATTTCACTTCTATTCCGGTCCTTCTGTTTCCTTGCCCTCTAGAGGCTTTGGTCCTTCTGTGAGGAGCAGAAGACACATCAAGGACAAAAGTAATTAAGCATGATTTGGGATGGAGGGACCTTGCACATAGAAGGCTTTGAAGAGAAAATACAACAGTCGCTTGCCTTTTTACTATTTTTTTGTTAATTGCTAATAAAAGTGTGTGAAAGGACATGTCTGCCACAGTTAGTGACCTCCTCGTTTGCCAGACATGCTGGGTGGGAGCAGAGGCTCCAGGGAGCCCTGTGCCAACAGTGGGGTAAGACACAAGCCCAACAGTGCCCGTGATACCACTGCCACTCATCCAGGCATGCCAGACTCTCAGCACAAGCCACCAGCTGCTGTGGGAAGTTGAGAGTGGACTACTGAGAACCAGATGCCCATAGCAGTAGATTACATGGAAAAGAGCCTGATCAGAAGGTGCTACTGTAATTCATTTCTAACAAGCCTGTCTAACAACAAGCAGAGACAGAAGGAGAGTAACCTACCATCAGCTTACACTGAGGTTTATCTCCAGCAGCACAGATTTTATCTGCAGTAAAGGATTCACAGATGAATAAAGAACCATTAAGGACGCTGGCTTACAGGGATCCACAGACCTAAAAATGGAAGTGCATGGTAAAAGGGATCCATGGACATTTGGTTTGCAAAACTGTTCGGTGACATAAACCTAGCGACCAACCCTGCAGATGTACTAAGCAGTAAAGAACACAATTTATGTTCCTAGAGAAATGCAGCTTAAGTGACTTAAAACAGGGGGAATGCACTAAATTCCTGAAGGGAGTCATTCTGAGCAGTTTCACCAGAAACGGACAAGGTAAGTTTAGTGAACACTTTAAAAAAAAAAAAAAAAATCCCTCTTCAAAATATAAGCATACTTGTCAAATATTTGCACATACATTATCCCTTAGGTCTCCACACCAGGAACTGCAGATGGTGGAGGTTCTTGCCTAAAAAAGGCAAAAAAGGGATCTAAAGAGATCTAAAAAGAGAGGTCTAAAAAAGGGTAGGGGTAAGAAAAAAAAAAAACCCACCAATAAATAAATCTTTACTTGTTCTCCCATCATGGTTGCTGGCTGCAAGCCATAGGAAAGATAAAGTTGAAGGCATCTCATCATAGAGATAACTAAGGTGGGGTTTTTTGATTTTCAAAAGAGGCAAGAAAACAGACCAGTGCTTCAGGCAGCAGGGTCCTATCAAAGCAAATAGTCACTGTAACACTGCAGCTGATGTGCACTGGCATTCAATCAGACAATGGTTCCAGGAAAGGGTGCTGCAGCCTGTTCTTTAAGCTGTCCCCTTCCAGAGGGTGTCTAGCAGGAAACAGCTCCCTCTAGCACCAAAAGTTTAGCATTGAAACTTAATTAACAACCAGCATTATCTCTTTCAATTAAGTTATTCATAACAGTGCAAGCTACAGAAAACTACAGTAGAGTCAAAAGAGCTGAATATATTTTTATATATTGTCAGTAGCCACTACACACTTCCAGACAGACAGTCTGCAGCATTAAGGAGTAGCAAAACAATTTGAAAAAAATAAAATAAGAATAGTAAGTTACTGTCAATAGATCACCTCAGTTTTCCATTTATCTGAGATAAATAAAACTATGCTTTGTTTACTGAGCAAACATACTTATTATTGGACATAATAGCTGTTTCAACTTCTTAATTAAAAGTGAATTAATGGAATGCAAGAGTCCTTCAGAAATACTTATGCCAAGTGTTGTAAATTCTAAACAGATTCCAAAGGCTTGAAATGTGGTTTAATAAAAGCCACTTCACAACAATAACATGCACACAAACTTAGGCATGCAAGCTATTAAGTTTTTAATTTTGATATTCTAGGCACTTGCCAAAAAGCTAAAATTTTACAATTCTCAGGAAAACACTTTGTCTTTCAAGAAGGACATAGCCTGTCTGTGTGATTTATGCCAGCTAGTGGAGCAAAGCACCTTAAAACAGCAGCTAAAATCAACCCCTCTGGGACTTACACAAACAATTCTGATAGCTCACAGTGTCCCTGAAAGCTGCCTCTAGCTAATCCACAGAATATATAAAGCCATGCAGGTGACAGAAGAGTCTGATGCTTTGTTGGTCACTGTTTTTCCACGCATACTCGATTACCACAAGGTGGCAGACTGAGCCACCAAAACATCAGAGAAAGTCCTCTACACAGTTTCTCCCTTTAGTTTTTAAAATAAAACTTTATAACAGTTTATTAAAGTCAAGAGGAGCAAAGCTAATCTTCAAAGCTACAACTGCTTAAATATTCTGCTATAGGAAGGACTACATATACAAAAGCACAGAGAAATCACCAACTTTCTGCTCTCTAGCTTTACCCAGCCAGCAGAATTGAAAAAAATACAGCAAAAGCAATGCAAAGGCTCAGCTGATCTCACTACAAGAATCAAGTTCTACATAAAGCAACAGCTTGAAAAATCATCTCAATGGCAGCTCCAAAACTGAAAAGTAAATGCAAAGCACAAATTAGCAGAGTTTTTAAAGCATGTTTTTATTTAAATGAAGGCTAAACCACTTTAATCTAGTCTATGGTTAAACTGATATGGCAGCCAAAGTCATATGCTTGGGTTGCTGTGTGTGGAGCTGCCCAAAATTTGTTTAATTCAGTGTTATTTCTTAATTTGTTTATTTCTATGGTGTCAGCTGCTCAGTTTAAAGTTCCTGCTGTACTTTGAAGTCGAGCTGTGTTAAAACTTGAGTCTTTCTCTGTTTTGTTTCAATTAGATCTGTAGAAATGCATCAGTCTGCAACCTTATCTCTGCTCTCCATTCTAATAAAAATCTGCATATGTTTATGCCCAGACATTTCTATCCATTGCATTAGTGCTTCAAACACATTTGTCAATGCCAGTTACACAAACCAGACAAACCCAAACCAGAATGTTGGCCCCAAATTCATACCAACTTAATGAAGACATTTTTACTTTACTAAAGTGACAGAGATGTGAAAAATTGCTACTTTGGACTTAAAAAGCTAAACTTCTCTAAAAATCACAGACCTACATTGATTTCAGTGCTGGTTTGCATTAAGGTGTGAAACTACAGATTCAACTCAACTACTCATTCCTGTCACAGTTAAAAAGCAAAATGCTGAGCTGGGAAATTCATTGCTCTCTTAGTGAGAAATCCACTTATTTCTGTGAAGTGGCAAACAAGCAGAGAGAAGCTTTCATCTTATAATAGTCTGGTTTATTTTAAATCAAAGGGTAAAATAAAAAACAAGCTAATGCCTTAATTCACTGCCTTGGAGGATGGAGGGGGAAAAAAACCCAAACGGACCTTTTCAAAGAATCTGACATTCACCTTAAGTTCAAAAAGATCTGCCTGCTGAGCATACAACAGGTTTTGAAAGGCTGATCCTTGTTAAAATAACCCATATTTATTTTGCATTCAGCCAACCACCAGTAGGCACCAGGCTCTGAGCAGAGGAGGGGGGGGGGTGGGCACACCCACTCCCCGTCACACCTTGCAACTCCAGACCCCACCCTAAGCCCAGGTTTCACTGTTGTGAAAACGGGAGGTCCCACCCAGTCCCTCCCCACCGTGCTCCTGCCACCTCCCTGGCCCCAGGATGAGCACCTGCTCTTGGGGACCGAACTTCATTCAAGCCTCTCTGTTGGTGGCATGAAACCCACAAGGTCCAGGAAAGTGGGACCTCAAAGTCTCCGATGGGTTCAAAAACCATGAAACTACTGGCAGGAAGGGAGGCATTTGTTGTTTCTATACGGATGATTAAACAGTTACTATAGCCCAAAGTGGAACCTCCCTTTCTTTCAAGTATTTTAATGTTTTTTTCCCCCAAATCATGATATACTAACAAGAGCAGCACTGCCAAGCTTTTCTTACTAGTGAGCATTGAAGCCACAATCCATACTCAGGTTCCTGAAGTCCTGCCTCTCTTTCCTTGTAACTGCATGATCCTGTCTTTTTCCCTTTCCTTCCTGCATCCAGTGCCTGAAATCATTTGACTCTCAGCCACTCAGGTAGCTATACTAAGCATTTCTATTTTCTCTTTTTCCTCCAGCATTAATTTAGTACCTGCCTGCCTGGCTGCCTGTACTGGCTCCCTGAGGCCAAAGCAGTGCCAGTGTCGCCAAAAGAAACAGACTGGACTATAACAACATCAATCCTATCTGGCTTAAACAGAAATTTCCATGCCCGCAGAAGAGACGAGCCTGTTCCTGGGTAGGTTTGTTCACATCTGGTTCACACAAACACCCCAGGCTCTCACCAAGTGCAGCTCAGGAGCTGATGGAAGTTACTGCCTTCAGAGACAGCCACCTCTGAAGGAAAGGCAGGGCAGGCAGCAGAAAAAGCTATATCAGTCTTCCCAGCCAAACCTAAAACCTTACCCTAAGGGTGAGCTCATATCTTGCAAATATTAAGCTGCCGAAAGACAGAAGCAAAACCGCAAAAACTGACTTTGCATAGTGACAAAAACATCCAGTGTTGCCAATACTAAAATCCCTGCCATACACACGTGAGGATGAAGTATTCACCTTCACCTCCAGCTCCCCAGCAGTGGAAAAAAATGTAAACATGCTAACATGCTCACAGCCTCTGTGCAGGAACACGTCCAGGTATGTATGCACTTCTCAGTGAGCCATACCAAGGCTAATTTGTTGAAGAGATTAAAATGAAGTATTTGACATGTAATACAAATTTTTGACATTCTTCTTCTTACGTCAGGACCTTCACATTACCAAGTCCTGCACTAGAGTCACAACAACTCTATACAACACTACAGGCCTGGGGAAGAGTGGCTGGAAAGCTGCCCAGAGCAGGGGGCATTGGTTGACAGCCAGTTGAATACAGGCCAGCAGTGTGCCCAGGTGGCCAAGAAGGCCAACAGCATCCTGGCCTGTATCAGAAATAGCGTGGCCAGCAAGACTAGGGAAGTGATTGTGTCCCTGCACTGGTGAGGCTGCACCTCGAATACTGTGTTCAGTTTTGGGCCCCTCATTACAAGAGGGACACTAAGGTGATGGAGCATGTCCAAAGAAAGGTAACAAAGATGGTGAAGGGTCTAGAAAACAAGTCTTAAGAGGGGCAGCTGAGGGACCTGCGGTTGTTTAGCCTGGAGGTTGCAATGAGGGAAGCATTGGTCTCTTCCCAAATACCAAGTGATGGAAGGAGAGGAAATAGCCTCAAGTTGCAGCAGGAAAAGTTTAGGTTGAATATTAGGAAAAATTTATTCACCAAAAGGTTTGTAAAGTACTGGAACAGGCTGCCCAGGGAAGTAGTAGAGTCACCATCCCTATAGGACATATAGACGTGGCACTAAAGGACATGGTTTAGTGGTGACCTTATAGTGCTGGGCTAATAGTTGGACTTGATGGTCTTAAAGGCCTCTTCCAACCAAAACAATTTTATGATTCTATATTCAGGTGAGGGGGCACTGCCGCACAGGAAGACTGCCAGAATTCAACCTATTACACTACAATTTAAGATAAATTATTCTGTTTTACTTCACTGTACGCTACCACAGCTCTTTTCTGCAAGCCATTTTTTCTAATGTATATAGAGACCCGTAGCTTAAAAAACTAAAGCCAAATTTATAGGAAACAATTTATTTAGTCGATGCTGAATTGGCAGCTACACAGATATAAATGAAATATTTAAGTGGAATTACATATGTCAAATGGCCCAAATTGGTACTTTTGTGAATAAAATCCCATGGGCTATATTTTAAGGATGAATATAGATTACATAATTTACTTTTGTAAGTTTACATGAAACAACTATTTCTTTTGTATCAATTTATTTTGAAGTATATAAAAAATTGTAAGCTATCAAAAACAAAAGTCCATTTCTGAACATAAAATAAAACTGCTAATTCTTAATACATTCTATTTCTAAGCATAGTCTAAGGAGAAAAGCTTGATCTGTTTTGCATAAAACTCAATTAGCATTTCCTTTAGCCAAACTAGACATTTTTAATACTGAAGTATGACTCTTCAAATAGAAAACCTACAGAATCAGAAGACACTATGTTTTTCAGTGACCTCACAGCAGGGGCTGAAGAAGTTCCTATCCTGTTCATCAAGCACATTCAGCACAGTTTCAGATCCCATTTGCCCTTCTCTGCTCCTGTGGGACTCCTATTTTTCTGCCAAGAGCAAGCCAGACCTCTCTCGTCACCACGCAGCCCAACGCAGCCCTCCTCTCCCCAAGGAGCAGCACCATCAGCTCACAGACAAGCTGCAAGCCCAGAAAGTCAACATTAATGACACAGATTCAAGAGGACACAGCTCAGCAGTATTGCTCTGATAAGCACCAACCACCACACCACATTGTCACTATCATTTCTTCCTTTTTGTTTTATTTGGTACAGGAAAAATGCAGAAAGTGGAGAGGTGGGAAGCAAGAATGAGTAGTGTTGGAAACAAATGGGGAGTAAAGCTAATTTTACATGGGTAGAAAGAATTGTAGAATAGCTTTGCTGTCCCCAGTTTGCCACCCACCAGCCTAGACCACCCTTTTCATAAACTGCCTGTTCCAGGCAACAGCTTGGTTTACCTGAAAACCGCAGCTCTCCAAGACAATGATGAGAAAATTTGAAACAAAGGAGTTCTTAAAAACAAATACCTCCTTACTCGTATTCTGAATAAGTAATCAAGACTTAAAGGCAACTTTTGAATTTAGAGGTCTGTTAGAGCCATCAAATGCCAAATTAATTATCTATACTTCAACCAAATGTGTCAGTGGCCACTAAAGTTCTGAAAAATTTTACCATTACCTGTATCAATTTGTCTTGATTAGTATGCATTACGTTTCAGGAAATTCATGACAAAACATTACTCCACAGCAACCAGGCATGAGTAAGCTTGGGAATCAGCCTTCATCAGAAGGGCAGTTTTCAGGCTATTAAGCCAACCCAAGTCTCCACCTCCTCTGCTAGACAGTGGGAAAGGAATGTGGAAACTGTACTGATCTTGTTAAGTCTTGTTGACACACAAAAATTGTTATTTTTAGCTCCACTGTGGGGAGGGCGGGGACATTTGTTCTGGGTTACTGCTGGAATTTTTAAACTGAATTAGAAACAGAAGGAACAGGCAATTTTAATCTGGAACTGAAGAACCCACACACAAAGCTGATCAGTAACAACTCCAAAACATCATAAAGAAAAAGGAGAAATCCCGTTTTCCCGGTTTGTCCTTACTGGGAGTTGTCACAGTACAGAACAAAAATATGCTTCTCCAAAGCCTTCAGCTGCATTACTTCCTCAAAGTCAGAGGCTGGAGAAACACCATAGGATCACAGTAAAATAGTTGTGGAGAAACAAAATGTTTCGATACTTAGATCAGCCTTCCTGTCTTTCTAATATGTTTTGTTTGTTTGTGAATTATTTTATTTTTAAATCAGCTTCCCTCAAAAGACAGTTTCATTATGTGTTTAATTTTCTATTTTAGAATTTTTTTCTAATGGAAAATGGGAAACTACTTCCATGTAGTGCCTCACAGATTTACATATAATAGTATAAACAGGTTTTGGTTTTCAATGTTGCCATCAGAACCTGCTCAAATATATAAAAAAAAATACGTTGGAAGGTTCGATGACCCACCTACACTAACGGACTTTTAATATCAATTCAACATACCCTGCTGGTCATAAAGCTTTTAGCAGAATAAAGAAATTAAGACATCCATGATTATAATCATCTCATAAAATGGGGATAGACATAGAAAGAGTAGATGGGAAATTAAAGCCTGCCATCGCATAGAAGTCAGTGAACAAACTAATGAGCATAGAAAATTACAGGGTAGCACTATGCATTTTTTTTCTGCTTTTCAGGCTCTCAGAAGTCAGACAATTAAATGCTTAACACAAAAGCCTAAGTTCTGTAGTCAAAAATCCAAACGTTGGTCACATGTCCAAATGCAAACAAAATGGTTTCACTACAAAAGATCTCTCCTACTGACTGCGAAGTCCATAATTATGAAAGGCACTTAAGTATTCACCATTAAAAATACATATAATTGCCTTTCACGCCTTTTCAATATTTATAGCCAACAGTTGGAAGCTTGTATTAAATCTGTTCTATCCATTTTCACATTTATTGCACAAGCATTCACATCTTCTGTTGCAGAGCCAAGCCAGTTCATAGGGTTTTTTTTCCTTTTTTTTCCTTAATGCTAACAAGAGTCTTGAATTGTTTTGAGACAGTATGTTATTCATTCCATGTTTTCCATTAGCTATATGGAGTAAGAGTCAATAACCTACTAAATGAAAAGCAATCTTGTACTAACAAATATATCAGCTATTAAATACAGTGGGACTTATTTTTAAACAACTACTTGTAGCAGAGATGAGTTTCATGTAAGTTTATCCAAATACAGAGGACCATAATGACTGGTAGCTTTTGACTAACTAAATTTGTGGGTTTTTTTAAAAAAACAACAAAGAACCAAACAGGGTAAGTGAAGTGATATGCAAACATCCTGGAGTAAACAACCAAAAAGTAACTTCTAGTTGACACCAAGCTGTGACAATAGAAGCATTTTAAAGGATCTCAAGACTAGAGAATGACATCAGGAAGAGCAACCAGGATGGCCAGAAGGAGGAGACCACAGTATATCAGGTAACGCTGCCTACTAAAAATAGGATTAGCAGTTAGCTGTACTTAAGAGTATTCCCCAAGAGCTGCCAGAGCAAGATTAAGATACGACAATTCTCAGATACTTTTGATGGTAGTGGTGGGGTTGTTTTTTTATAGAGCGTTTAGTTAGCCTACAAGTTTCAAAGCAGTCAGGGTTACCATCCATGAAACAAGTTTAAGCACAAGGACTGTAAGCCCAGACAATCTAGGCATAACAAAGCCAATCAAACAAATCACTGTGAAGGAAGCACATCACTCCAGACTTCGCCTAGATAAAATCTTCACACAATTTTCCTTGTAGTGGGCAAGGGCAGTCTATTTTCTGAAAAATCTTAATTTCTGTAAAACCTAGGTCCTGGTACTTTAACATCATAGCCAAGTGGTAACTACATACACCTCCTTCAAATGCATCATTAAAAAGGTTGTGATGATCAAAAAAATCCCAACTATGTACACTTTATAGTAGATCTTCACTGCATTTGTTAAGTGGAGAAGGCATTCCAAATCATGAGCAAATAAGGCACACTGACATTAAAGAGCTGTCTTTTGTCAACTGATCTGTGATAACTGCTCACGTGAACATTTTAAGCTTTCCATTGCAAACAAGCTTTGTAAATTTAGTAACAGGCTAAGGCGGCAGTGTTTGGCTGATGAAGGGGAAACCCAGTAAGCCACCTCAGCACAATCCCCTGTGATCATTTGTCTGCATCTGAAGCTGTAATGGTCTCAACTGCTCACGTTCCATCTGACCTCTCAGACACACTGGCATTTTACCTTGCTTTTTAAACAAGACCTTGGAATAGACCACCTTATGCCATTAGGACCGAGATGCCCAGCCATGAACTGGGGGGTTCAGCACTGTCCTAAGTGCTGAATGTCATCACGCTCCACCCTCTGCATCTTGCATTTCTCCCTTGCCAAGCCAAAAAAACAAATCCAAAAACAACCCAGAAACACAAACCTCACATCTGGCTTCAGAAAAATCAGTTCCCAAGCACAATTCAATCCCACCCCAGCCAGCAAAACACTCAATTCAAGATTCACCCAGAGCATCAGGGCCAGCTCCTCTTTGTAAAATGGGGTTTACTAGAAGCCCCTGATGTCAGGGGAGACTCCAACCACCCCTTCCAGAAATCACATGTTGCAAATAGTCACCCCTGACCAAAGACTGAGCTGGTGAGGAGTTCCATGCTGCAGTTTGGTGGCCATGACATCTCACATCCAGAAATAAAAGGAAACAGCACATGTTGGAAACTGTGCTCTGACAGAACTTGTAACAGAAATTATCTCAGTAGTACTATAATCAACAGAAAATACAGGGAGTTATTTTCTGTGTCTGGCCTTCAACCATTTTATATTGCTGGCTTACAATCCAGCAAAGCAAAAACACAAAACAAAATAAAAATAAAGTTCTCCTTTCCAACCACCAATGCAACAGCAGATATATGCTGAAGTAAAACTGCACCATTCCTTTTTGCTTTGGACAGTTTTGGTTTTATTGAAGAAAAGTTGTGTTGCTCAGTTTCTTTATATTTATGAATCCAAAAAAAGAAGACACGACAAAAGCAAAGGGATGGGGGAGAAAATATTATATCACACTAATTTCAAAGGTTTATGCCCTGATGTACATTTTTATATTAATGTGTTTTTTCCCAGCATTCAAACATACAATTCCTCTTAGTTCAAATTACACTTTAAACAGAAGCTTTGTCATTTGTTTTCATGTTCTAAAAGAAGACAGAAAATAATCATGTTAATTCTTTTTTTTTGGAGCAGCTGAATTTACAGCAGCATATTTCAGAGCATTTCTTCCAACAGATCTTAATCTTACTTGAAGCATCAACACTAGGTCACATGAAAAGTATTCCTAGACTATCAGGCAAATGATCATACTGGAGTACATATTTGCATGTCAAATCAATCCGCACCCAAAAATTTATCTCAAAAGCTGCTGGTGGTCACATCCTCCCAGAGCTGGGATTACTCCTTTGTGCAAAGGACATATTAGAAAAATGCATAATTTCGAATGCATAGCATTAGAAAAATGCTAAAGTACTTTCCACAGAATAATCTCCAAGTCTGAACTTACTAGCTCAGATACTTCCTGAAACAGAGGCTGCATTTAATAACTCCAAATGATCTTTTGGAGCTGGTGGGTTTTTTTCTTTCCTATGAGTGATAGTAGGATTCTGAAAGGGACCTGAGTTTCAGGTTGTTTTGTTTTCTGGGTTTTTTTTTAAATATCACTTGGGGATGAATCAATTTCCATATCTCACATGGGCTTACTGGGGACACTGGTCTGATCCGACTGGAGTAGATTTCTCTTAGAAGCAGAACAACAACCATCTAAGAAAATTTTCATGTCAAACAGTTAAACACCCATAGGAATCAAGCATCTGTCAGGTTACAATGGTGGTGGTGAAGCATGGTCCCTTCTCAGGTCACCCCCCTGCAATCTAAATGCGGTATCATAAAACAAGATGGAAAACCCAAACCATACTAACAGCCTTCCATTGCTTAATGGGATGGACTTTCTCTTGAGCACTGGGAGAGTATCTGATACCTCAGTGAGTCAAGTCCACTTGCCAAAGCTACCTCCTCTTTGACTCAGGCTAATGCTCTGACCCTTTAACAGTCCAAGCCCAAGAAGCAGATGTGACACAGGCACCCGCAGCCAGTCCACATGAGGCTGCTCTGGCACAAAGGGCACATGGGACCACCCTGGCTTGGCAGCAAAGCAGGCAGATGAGCCGGGTTCAGCCCATCTGCTCTGCTTCTGCCTATTAAGATGAAGTGACACAGAACAGCTTCAGCTGATGTAACGCATCACTGCCCTCATGGGGAAGCACTCTGCTCTCTTGATTCAATCTTACCCACTGCACCCATAAGGGAAAACCATCAGGAACAGCACAGAAGCTTAAAGAATACAAGAAAGTCGTCACATGGTGAAACTTCACTGGAATGCTCTGCCAGCCCCTAAAAAAATCCCTTCTGGAGGGAACAAGCCATTCAAACTGGTCTGGCTGTACTGTTAAACCATACTTGGAGTGAATCTGGAAACACCCTTGCCCCATTAGCAGCTCTAGATAGCTCTTTCTCAGCACTCTGAAATCCCTTTCATCTCATCACACCTGCTGAAGGGATTCATCAGATCTAAATCCACCTCCATACATCAGACAGCTCAACACCAAGACCTAACACCTAGATTCTTTTGACAAATCTCCAATGTGATGCCTTAAAACATTGTAACACATGCTACAAACCCAGAAGTGGTCATATGGATGTGATTTGCACTATTACACACACACACACAAGATCCTAAAAAGGCTAAAAGTTGTGAATAAAGCTGATCTATTGCTTACTCCATTCCCTCACTTGGCTGGCTCTGTAATTTTTTCCAGTAACTTTACCAACTGTAAAGAGATAGAGACACTTACAGCTATTTCTTTGTGACCAGGGGCTTCGTAGTTAAGAACACAACCCAGCAGCAGTGACTGTTTATACCTGGTCCACAAACTGCCCACTGAGCTAATTTCTGCTAACTGCTAACAATGCTAACTGGCTATCACATCACAACTGTTTTATTTATTTACTGAAGTTCAAGAATGTCCCTCCATTTGTTATACCAGTTCTCCCCCCCACCAGCCCCAACAAAGACGGACATTTACAAGTCAGTGGGTGGTGCAGCTGCCAAAGGACCAACAGCAAGTGTTGTGAGATGGAGAAACCAAACACACCCGACACACAGAAACTCTGTCTGCAGGACAGCAGCAGGCGATCTCTCAGAATCTTAATCCAACCCATATTAAAGCAAACAGGTTTTTCAGCCTCTATAGGCTTTCCAGAGTGGTACCATATGTCACATGCTTTGCTTAGTGTTAAGTAAGCAAAGAGCTAGAGATATAACTCTGGATTCCTCGTGTATAATAAAATACATACCTTGGTTTCATAACAGAGTATTTTTTCCTAGATCTTAAGCATCATTTTTTATGAACTTTTAAGCTAAGTCTTGATACGGAGAAGCTTACCAGTTGTTTTGCAAACTAATTTAGGTCAAGCATATGACAACCATAAATTTACCAAATCTCAACAAGATACTGCATATCAATTGGTGAGCAAGTGACATTTGTGCATACCTTCACAGCGGCTTAAAATCATGTGTTTGAACTCCAAAATTGGACATTAAAAGTATGCACTTTCCTCAATGGAGATTACTGCTTATCTCCCAAGTTAGTAATTTACCACTGAGTCTCACAACTCACTAGAAGCAACTTCAAAGAGAGCTGAGCCAAAGCACAGCAGTGACATATCATGCCCCTCTCCAAAGCACTCCGATGGACAATAGGTGTGATCTCTCTCTCCCATCGATGCCCCACAGAAGCCTTTGCAATGTTATTAGAAACCCAACTCTAACCAGGTTTGAGCACCACATCAGTATCTAAACATTCCTAAAAGCATACTAAGAAATATGACCAACATTAATTACCTGCTTGCAGAGACCTAGAATGTCCTAAAACATGGAAAACAGACAAACACCCTTCCACTCCTTTTCCTGAGCCTGGCACAAAACATAGGAGTTAAACATGAGTTCAAACAGAAGCAAAAACTTCCGAAAGATACAATGGCCTAGGATGATGCTGGATGACAAGAAAGAGGAGACCCATGCAGAAGCACTGCCACCTCCTTCAGGAGCCAGGTGGGAGCCAGGGGCATTGGGTGGGACTTGTGGCTGCACCATACTCACCAGTGTTCCTGAGCTTTGAGCAGAGGAAGAGGGATGATTAGTGACAGTGTGACTAAAAGCAGTGGACTCCTACAAAGACTGGGCATGGTGACTAAGGTAAATCAGCTCCTGGGCTGCAGAGGGCTGGAAGGGTGAGGCATGAGGACACCATGGCTGTGGTGTTCAGCACAAGGAACTGAGATCCAGTCACCCCTGTTATTAACTCTGGCCTCCACTGGCCTTCTGCTGGTACCAGTAGAGCTAATTACCGTTTCTGCTCTCTGCTGTCCAACCCCATTGGGAAGGGCTCATTAAGTCAGAATCCTGGCAACTCACAACAGTCTCTGTAAATTTAGAGAGCACTTCTCAGCTGGTGAAATAAGCCACAGAAACCCTGGAGAATGAGGTACAGTAGGTAGATCCACAGGGAGTCAGCTCAGGAACAGAGCTGGATCGAAACTAGCTCTGTAGAAACCCAAGATGTCTCCTCTGCATCCTGTTCATTGCTCTCAGGTCTAGAAACATAGCTCAGGAGTTACACACTCCGTCCCTGCATCATCACAAGCTTTCCTCAGAGCATGCCTGCTGCCTCCACAGAGTGCAGCATCTCAATTAAAGCATCCGTTGAGACCTGACCTCTCTTTGAAAGATCATCACAGCACGTGTAATCCAGATAAGAACCGACAGGGAAGCCTGTAAAGGTTGAGACTTTCTCCTTTTAAAACAACATCCTCAGTTACATTTAACACAGATCATGATTATTATTTCTAGTGTTCAATATATCAAAGGTGGCTCATCTGCCGGATTTTATCTATTTAAACTGCAAATAGTTAGTAGCCTCAGGCAAACTGTCTAGTTCAAGAAACAGTAGTCAGACTATAAACTTTTTATCTGCAATGGGTAATGCAACTACAGTGCTTTTGGGTTATAACGTCATTGTTTCTACTTACAGGACTAACGCACTTCTGCCAAAGTTCCCAACTTGTCACATTAGTTGCTCTGCCTTCCAGCACTCACCAACATTAACCCATTTCACCAGTTCCAATTTTTCATAAAGATCAGAGGTTTTTTCCTCCTTTATGTACCCAGCAATTGCTGTAGGTAGATTGGCAAGTATGTCGACCATTTTCTTCTTCCTTACCCTTAATTCAGATAAATTAGTTCATTATATTTCTGCTGTGTTCCCTTCTATAGTTTTACTAATACTAGCATTTAGACACAGGAGATAGACATATGGTTGATGGCCAGCACAGAAATGAATTAGACACCTCAAAGCAGCTGCTACAGGGCAAACAGCCTAAAATACTACCAGAGGAGGAAAGAAATTGTCACCTCTATTGGCAGTCTCAGACACTAGAAAAATACTGAATGAATGCAGCAGCAGCTCCAAGGCCCCACACATTTTATAGCCAGCCAAATCCTGCAAAATCTGGTAAAAGTTCTACATAGCTTCCAGCTGTACTTTTAACTAAAGGTTTTGGCGCTTGTGAAGGTACAGGAAGCAGCCAGGAGCTCTAGAACATCAGCTGGATGTGTGCATGAAAACAATCAGCAACGCAGCAATTTTCTGGAAAATTTTGTATATACTTAACAGCTGTTGTCAAATAGGGCACCCCACAGTTTCCTTCCCTTCCTCACGTTGAATGCAGAACACCAAGATTGCACTGCTTATCCTTGACATTTATTCTTCCACAAATGAACAAACTGGAAATTAAGCAAGATTTGACTGTGGATCACTGTCACAAACAACAGAGTTCAACTATAGCAGGTTGCACAAGACGGTGTCCAGGTAGGTTCTGAATGTCTCCAGAGATGAAGACTCCACCACTTCTCTGGGCAGCCCGTTCCAGTGCTCTGCCGCCCTCAAAGTAAAGAAATTTCTCCTGTTTAGATGCAATTTCCCACATTCAAATTTGTGCCAGTTACCGCTATCTGCGGCTCACATAACACCTTGACTCCACTTTGGACAAATTATAATTGCTTGCTTACTTCCACTTAGTGTACACAGTCCCCCAAAACATGCCTCTATGTGCTCTCTTCTGCTAGCCCTGCTCGGATGGGTACCGTATAGATGAAAGGCCATGCTGACAGAGACAGCTGCTCCTCAAGTTTCCACAGAAAGTGTGGCCAGAGTAGATTCTCCAACATTACAGTCATGATTTAACTGGCTCTGCACAGTTGTCTCACCCAAGGGTCAGTTCTGCGCTTTTTCTGCCATTGACTTGCACTCCCCTTTGTGCTTTCTTCTTATTTTTCTTTGACTGGTTGTTTTGGGAATTTTTTTGTGGTTTTGTTGTTTGCTTTTGTCTTGGGTTTTTTTGCATTACTTATGAAAGAATTTAACAGTCAAGAACAGCAAATGCCTTCTTTTGTGATTTTGGTGTTTTGGTTGTGGGCGCTTTTTCTAAAGCATCGAAATAGCAAATTTTCATTTTAGTGTATCAAGAAGCCATGGATTTCTACCCAAACAACCTGAAATTACAGAGCAGTTTCCTTCCAAGGATATCTTGATTTCCTCTCTCACAGCACGTGAAAAAGTCTAAACTCAAGATTAAATGCAAGAACACACACTCTGAAATTATTAACTTGCACTGTGAACTTACAGAAAGTTCCAGCTGAGTAAGAAGTACAAGGTTGGCTATTAGAGGTTAGCTATTTACTAGGTTAAGGTTATGGTCACACACAAGGCTCGTATGGAACACAGCCAACCATGGAAGTATATGCAAAAAAATATTTGCCCTTCAGTGTTCCAGCTGATAGCTCCAGGTAGTTTAGGGTCAACAATGTATCCTTAACTGTATGATGGGGGTGATGGGGATGTCAGGCAGGGGGCTCCTTTGGCATTTGAGGGAATGGTCACAACAGTGAGGGTGCAGGGAGATGACAGGACAACACTATGCTCAAGCTACTGTAAGAAAATCTACAGGTTAACTTCGTAGTGTGCTGTGTAAGAGATCTATCTGGAGTTACTTCAAAAATATTAAAGTGCTTTGGGAATGAATCATATCATTTTTATATTTTAAAACAGTGCAATAAAGGATTTTTTGAGCAGCAATGTTGCATAATACATCCTTGGCCATTTCTCCTTTTTAGGCTTTGGCAATTGCCAAGCACCTTGTGGCATCAGTATGGTCATGCTTGGTAACTATGGGAGTCCATGTAACACCAACCAGTGTTATTTTTGCAGTGAGTGATTTAGAATTCCCAAGGGACAGGGGAAGGGGAAGAAATACCATATCCAACACTGACCCAGACATACCCAAAGAACAAATCACAAGTCTCAGTAATAAATTAATTATTGCAGTGGGCCTGATTTCACAGAAACTTTTCAAAAGTTACTTAGAATTCTCTTTTTCATTCAGTTAAACCTAGGAAGTCTTAAAAAAAAAAATAAATTTACAGAAGAAATCTGAGTGGAATTATAAAAGCTTATCAGCAAAGAAAACTTGGTTTAAAGCTTGATTTTATACTCTGGCAGAAAAAAAAACTCAGTACTATGCTAACAGCTTTACAGGAACTGATTAAACTTGCAAATCTGATCTAAGAAAAAAAAATCAAAACATAATTCATAGAAAAGACACAATAAGAGCTAAGATGAACACAACGGTCTATTTTTTTAAAGATACATATCAAGTAAGTCAATCAAGGACCCCATCTTTTATTTGAAAATATGTATTCTTTTGATTAAAGAAGGCTTTTGGGCTTTTGTACACAACCTGTATATATCTCCATTTTAGTCACTTATGAGCCTGCTAGCTATTTGTCAGCATGGAAGACTTAAAACAGGATGGGAAGAAATCAAGAAATGCAAGGAAAGTGGAAGTAATGAGCTAAAGGGCTGGGAAGCACACAGAAGGCACAAGCTGGGAACATCAAACACTTGAAAACAAAAATATTTACATACATTCTTATGCTCACAGAATAATTACTTTTTAAAAATTAAAAAACTTGCCAAGTACTTCATACCAACACAAGTGACCTGAAACAAAAGTTTGGGTTTTCCAGGCTTTCTAAATTAAAGTTAATTATTTAATATTGAGTTTCCCTTACTGTAGTTACTAAAAACAAGTTTTAAGTTAGAAAATCAGAGAACCTTACTCATTTTCAAGTTACAAATATACTTTTATATCAGCTACAAATAAAAGGCGACATCAAGAAAAATGGAGCTTGTTAGTTTTTAAGTAAGCAGGGCTTACCCAAATTCTCAGATCTTGTAAAAAAGCAATGCTTTTATCTCTGATGGGCAACATTTTGTCCAACAAACAAGGAAAGAACTGGCCCAAGCTTTCACTCTTGGCTCTCACTGCAAGCTGGCAGAGGGCATGGGAGGGGTGAGCTGGAGAAGCTTGAGTATTTGGCAATGGAAGACCAAGAAGTCGATATCTGGCTGTCTGACAACACCATTTTCTGGCTGTAATCTCATTCTCTTAAGCAAATTAAAACAAACAAAAAAAAAAAAGCTCTTGTTGCCCTTCTGGTTAATGGCATTTCATTCACTTGAATAGCCTGCTGGTTTTTGTGCTTAATATGACTATTACCAAGAATAAGTTATTTCTGACCTCAAGCTAGCAGAGGAAAGTTTCAGAATGCACTTACAACACTGAGATGGCTCACATGTGTCCATGAAAACAAAAAAAAGAGTCTTGCATTCACTATTCACTTGACAACAAAGAGCACCTTTAAATAGTCTAAAGCAACAGTAAAACATTGAAAATTAAACAATCAGAAGCAGTACACTGAAATAGGCTTGCAACAAAACATACACAAGATTTCTTCACAATAAATATTCCACTGTCTTAGTATGCAGTTCTGGTGTCAACATTTTTCTCCAGAATGCCATATTAATGAAAGGCATGAGGAGGAAAATCAAACAAGCTCTTTTTGATTTGTACCAATTTTTCAGCAACAAGTTACACCCTGTGATTGTCCAAAGTCCGAGGCACCACTGAAGAGGAATCATGTTACTGTAGAAATACTTTTTGACATTATTAAAGTCCTTGATTTAGCCTTGCAGCAGTTTACAGTTTACAAGCATCTACAGTGAGGTATCAGAAGATGCAATAAAGTGCCTGTACTTTTCTAAAGAAGTCTGCTTTTTTCTTTTAACATTTCCTACGTAAATATATCAACACTGTATCCCACAGTTAATATTGTTTTAGAAGGTTCTGTTTCAGGTCAGTATCTTTCAAAAACTCCTTAAATATTTATAAGCTTTTTATGCAACATGAAAAGCAAAAGCAACTAAATCTCTTACATCTGGTTGTCTCCATTGTTACCTACTTCACCATTAGAATCCTGGGAAAAACAGCAACTGTTTTGAGACCAAGCACAAAGACGTCCTAATTATTAGAAATCCCTCAACAAACCTAATCGGCAGAGGAAGATTAATACAGTCACAAGACCCAGAGAATAATCTATTTACCAAAGAATTTGTGCAACAAAGCAGTCTAAGATTACTGAAACTAGATTTTCAACAAAATAAGAAGGATCAAGAGACTTAAACAGTGCAAAACATCTCCCTAATAATGGCTTCTTCTAAAAGTAAAAACACGGTCCAGTGGAAAAAGATACTACCTTGCTGACTTAAAATAAAAATACCTCAATTAAGAAACCAAACTCCCTAAATGGCTTAAAAAAGAGCCACATTACAACATAAGCCAAGTAACAAGCTGACCAGTAGAATAAGTCCTTGATTTTTAATTACCCTTAAAGTTCAAGAATGGATGCCACAAAAAAAAAAAAACCACCACCACTCCCACTCCCCTAAAAAACAGTCCCCTTGGAACAGCATGTTTCAAATCAGTAAACTAAACCCAAATTTTAATTAAAACTAGGAAAAAAATGTCTAAAACTCTAACTGTAAAATCATCATCTATTCAGTCCATTCAATTCAGATACGGGATTGTCTTCCCAAAACTATTATAAACACTTTATAAGGGAAGAAAACCACCAGTGCCAGGTCTAGAACACAAATTTTTTACTAAGCTTGAAAAATAAAAAGCTGATCAGCTCAAGCTAGCTGAATCAAAAGAAGGCTTTGAGGTACTTGATGACCACCTGCGAGCAAGCGTCACATGTCAGACTTTCAAATCCCAGTTCAACAGAAGGTGGTATAGTGAAATTCAATAACCCAGAACCTGAAATGAGACAATTCACAGTAGAAATTTCAGGGGCTGTCATAGTCTTTGTTGTCTTTCTTAGAAATTGATAAAAAATAAAACAAAACCTTCAATCAGTTCACCCAAAGGATTCAGCAAGTCTTGTCACTTAGACCAGATCACTTTCAAAAGATGCATTCACTGTAAGTTACAGGTATGCTACAGAAGACACGTAGAGGACTTGCTGTATACTGATCTTAACAAATACTTGATTATTTAGTCAGGGACTTCTACTTGCACAAATTTTAAAGGTATGTTCTTAAGAAGAGTATTACATATGAAAGAGCTTAAACCAATCTAACACTATTGTCACTTGAGTTTGCACTGAAAAAAAAAAAAATGCTCACTTTTAATGCTCCTATCATCTAATATATTATACATTTAACAATTTTTAATTTATTTTTACTCACACAGCATGAACTAGATGCGTAGCACATACTCTTAGGAGCTGTAAGGTGTTTCTCAAGGGGAACACATACTGGACTGAGCTGTACTCCATGCTTCATGGGCTGCAGTTTTTAAACTGACACCACTGAAAGCCTGACTAAAACAGGACAGGGAAAGAGGTGCTGGCTGCTCAGCCACAGACTTTGAGGGACCCATGTAATGAAACTCAAGATGCTCTTCTATGCCTCTGGGGCATCCAACAGAGGGGAAAAATAAGGATGACAACAGAGGGATTAACAATCTATTACTGCTCCCAAATTCCTTGCTCCAGTTTCAGAGGCTAGCCAGCTGGTCAGAGATCCCAGAGGAGCATTTCCTAGCTGAAGAAAAATGTACCACCAGACAGTGCCGCCCACTCCCCGCTGTGTCCTCAACAATCCCCTGCCCTAGTAACCCAGTGAGGACAGTACAGAAGTACCTGCTGATAAACCATGCTGTGCACTGGGGCACCCCAGGCAGATAACCCACCCGGGAGGAGAGTACGAGTGAAAAGCATTCAGTGGTGGAAAAATAGTATAACGGGGCAGGCACTTTTCCCTACATACTGAACTTAGCGTTCAGTCTTCAGTCATCAGAAACTGCAGGCCTGTGGAAATAGATGTTTTTAATGCAGCCAAACATTAAGTGTGTTATAACCTTGAGTTTATTCGTGAATTCATTATACTATAATAGCTTCTACATTTACACCACACTTAAGTTTAAGAGCAACTCGTACCAGCCACATCCTCCCTTCCCTTTTATGTTAAATAATTATCTTTAATAATGCTTCTACAGTAGGCCTTCGTTTTCCCACAGTCTCCTTAACCTGGCAACTTGAAAACAATAGGGCTTCTTCCATGCAAAGACAGAGGATGCAGCTGCTTCCGTCTATAAATAAGATGTTGTTGTATCAGATGTGCCTGCTATTGTTTCAGCAGCCCATCAGTTACATGAGAAGATAAGAAGTAAGGGTCAAGGTGTAATTGGTTTTTTTAATCCTTTTCTTGAATTTACAGGACCAAAAAGGTGAGCAGAAGAGAAACACAGTAGTTAATGCAAGTTGCCTCCCATACACTCTAGCTTCTTGACATAAGACAAACCTGAACAGTAATGACAGAAACCATTAAACAGTGGAGGAGGGAGGGGAGTGGAGGAGGGGGACAGAGATGGATGACAAGAAAATCCAAGAGCCTTCAGCACCAGTATGTGAAACTGCATCTCAAGGAGACAAGGATGGATCCTGGTGTCGTGAGCAGTAGGAGATCCACAAAAAAAGAAGAAAAAAAGAGAAAGCCACTACCTGCCCTCATCAGATACTAAAACTTCACTGATCCATGTCAAAGGCTTCCTCTCTGATGTACATGTTTTTGCTTATGACACCAATTACAGTTATACCATCCACAAAACTAAATTAGCACTATTAGTTAAATTACATTGGAAATACTTAGATAGTTCATCGACACCTTTAGTTCATAAAAGTCTAATTAATTTTTTCATTAGAAAGTTTATTAAGACAGCAACACTGCACTGGCTATGCAGTAAATCCATCATTGGGATCTGGCTGTTTCACAAGATATTCAGGAGCTGCTGGTGACAGAGGACTGTTCTGCTTTGTGAGAGCAATGCTTTCCTCCTCCAAAGGCTCACAGACCCTAAGCCGAGCTGTCTTCTAGCTCACTCTTCCCAGCAGTTCCTACCAGGCAGTCTGCTACAATAGGGGTGCACCTCAAGCCTACAGAGAAAATGCACCCTGCAGAAAAAAATGTCTCCATCTTTCAAGGTGCATCTACAACATCAGGCAGGCAAATACATTCCAGTAGGCTCCAAATTCAAGGACACTTGAGCAGAAAAGGACTGCATCCGTCCTACACATACATACAATCTTTGGTGGTTTGTTTGTACTGAGCTTCATACCACTGTGGCAAATTTAGAGTTAAGTTTTGGGTCCTCTACATGGACTTGAAAGGTCAGCATGCCCTCAGAAAAAACAACAACAAAAAAATCTCTAAACATTGGTGTAGAGAGAATAGTTATCAGAAGCATTTAAGAAGGAAACAAGTTGCAGTTAGAATGAAAACTGTAAGTATTTCTGACAGTAAAAGCACAACCCAACAGAAACTAGAATGTGCTTAAAATTTAGTGGAGTTGATATAAAGAAACAACATCTAAGAACACAATTCTGTTTTGCTTTTTAATCTCAGAAGTTTACATGCATTATGTTGGAGGAAACTTTCTCTTTTGTGCTTGCTAGCAGGAAAACCCTATTTTTACATTCAATATTGCCAGAAGCTTCCAGAATCAATTAATGACTGTGTCCAGCAGCAGAATGTGACTTCAATCAAGAGTAACAAAGTATTCACTAGGTACCTTATGCTATTTTTCATAAAACTAGCTTGCATGTTTTTATTAAAGAAATGCATTAGAGACTATTTACAGCAAATTGTGCTGCCTTCACATACACTCAGCCCTCTGACAAATGTTCAAATTCAGGAACAAGCCTAGATACAAAATTAAACAAACTCTGCATCAATTCACATCGCCCCAGACTACTGATGATCTATAGTTCCTTTTTAGTCACAGCCAGAACCATTTAAAAATCGTTTTTGTGCCAAATGACACGTCTACAAATACCTGAAACTATAATTTTAAAAAAACTATTTGAAAAACAGGCTAAGTCACTTACTAGCTTGTAAGAGATCACACTACACACACTTACATGATACAACATGGAATCACTTATGTTTTCAAACTGTAATTTTCCAATTCTACTTAAAAAAAATAACACTGAAGTATTAATTAAAGGATTTCAATGACTTGAAATAGCTTCCAGACATATTAAAAAATAGCATACAATAGCTATCAGACAGTAATCTGATGATCTTATCGTAAATTCAGCAGATGGACAACTGAGTAGTCAAACATTAATTTTTACATCAGTGCATCAAGAGTCTTGACATGCTGAAGTTATCCCAATGTAATACTTATCTACCACATGTCTTTTTCCTGAAAAATGTCTTTTTATTTTTGAAAAAAACCCAAAGTTTCAAAACTGCATTCTTTAAACCTAATATGAGGGGGGTTCCAACTGCCCATTGTACGCATATCACCAATTAAAAAAAGATGTCATAGTAGAAAAAGAATGCTATGAATTTTACGAAGCATCATACACCATACAAAACCAAAGAGATATTTTTCTAGTTTCAGATCAACTTGACAGAAGTTGTTTTAGACCAAATGAAAAAAACAATATTTCTTTAGAATACAGTAATAGTATACTAGGTCCATTTAAACTGAATACCAGATAAGCTATAGCAGCACTCAATATATTACCTGTATTAGGTACCGCACACAACATGACTGAGCTGAATATGTAGAAGTTTTTTTGTATGACTGTTCCCTGTAACAAGGCCATGCACGACATTCTCATTAGAAATAAATATTTCCAGCTGTCCAAATCTAAAGCTGCCAAGTGACTTCTGGACAGATTTAATGTAGATATTTCTTGTATTCCACTAGAACACAACTCCTCCTTCTCCAGTTTTGAGAGGTTTTTTTCTACTCCAACCACTATGTGTGTAAACCAGCCAAAACTACATACCATATGCATTGAGGTTGCATTGTTCTGTATGAGCTGTTGACAACAGAAAGCATCACCGTATTAACAAAAAAAAGAGCCACTCAAAACAGAAGAATTTGTGCAAGTCAGCTGCAGCATGAACACAAAGACATGGGGGTAAAACGAAGCACCTTCCTAACTGCATAAGGAAATATCCTCCTCTTCCCAGCAAAACAAACTCCTCGGAGGAACAGCTCTAGCAGTACAACTCATCTGAGCATTTCCCCTACAGCAAAGACATGATATGGGAAGATCATGACCTATACTGTTCTCCCCACTTTATTTCCCAGAGGTATCACAGTACCAGACAATTAAGGGCTTCACAGCTTTCTTTCCTTCCTCCCCTCTGCATAACTCCCAATCCCCAGGCACTTGCTATACAAATGTTTACATACAACAAACCTTTTTCATTTATATATTTTTATTGACTCTGGTTTTAAAAACAAAGTCACATACCACTTCATAGTCTTTCACCAACATTTAAGGTCAAATTTACTTTGTACTTGCATCTGAGACTTGAACGCCAGAACAATGCACAAAGTATACAGATGATACCAGCCCTACAATCTTTAACTGGATTTGTGGTGAAGGAATAAGCATTTGCAATTTCTATATTTTTTTGTAAAGTTATCATTTAACAATAGCTGTACACAAAATAATTATGGCCTCTTAAGAAGGAGAAAATTGTTTTCCCAGAACAAGAATAAAAATTGCTTCTTCATTCCTTCTCTATGAAAAGAACATATTATTTTCTTTATTTTGAGCAGAAGAGACATTATACAGCAGTTTTGCAGATCTTCAAATTTTACTCTTCCCACTCATCCTCTGGAACATAGATTTGCAAGTGCAGAATATTAGAATTTAATATTTGCTATTATTTTGCAATAGCACACTCTAAAGAAAGGTAATTGGACAAAGGTGATGAACATCTTCCATAGAAAGGAAATCTGCCTGCTCAACTAATTCAAGGTTTTGCACTGAGCCTGGAACCCTAAGAATTACATTCACCTTGTTAACTGAAATAAGGTTAAATATCTTTGCTCAACATGAAATGTTTGAATGTTTTTCAATTTCTTCAAGGATAACCATCATTTTAACAAGTAACTCTCCTACCGTTGTTCTTTTTACCTACCCAGCCAGAAGCTGAACAATCACAGATGAACTAGAAAAAGTAAATCAGAAATTATTTTACACAAAATTGTATATTTGTGTGAATAAGTCTACACTTTTCTTATCTGTTATCAGTGCTGTTATCAGCATTTTGTGGCACTGGCATCAATTTGCCTGTATGTTCTAGATAACAATAGTTTTGAAAAAAAAACCTGATGCAATCAATGCAGCTGAGAACTTTCATATGCAATCACCTAAAGCCATG
>VYZX01025080.1:4936-26174 GCA_013401335.1 Brachypteracias leptosomus
TACAAGAAGGTCATTGAGGTGCTGGAGTCTGTCCAAAGAAGGGTAACAAAGCTGGTGAAGACTCTAGAGTGCAAGTCTTACAAGGAGCAGCTGAAGGAACTGGGATTGTTTAGCCTGGAGATGAGGCTGAGGGGAGAATTTATCACTCTCTACAACTCCCTGAAAGGAGGTTGTAGTGAAGTGGGTGCCAGTCCCTTCTACCAAGTAACGAGTGATAAGACAAGAGGAAATGGCCTCAAGTTGCATCACAGGATGCTTAGGTTGGATATTATGAAAAATTTCTTCACAGAAAGTGTTGTTAAGCATTGGAACAGGCTGCCCAGGGAAGTGGTTGAGCCATCATTCCTGAAGGCATTTAAAAGACATGTAGATGTAGTGCTTAGGGACATGGTTTAGTGGTGACCTGGCTGTGCTGGGTTAACAATTGGACTTGATGATCTTAGAGGTCTTTTCCAGCCAAAAGGATTCTACAGTTCTATGATAAATTACCTTTTTTTAGTAGACAAAAAATCAATAAATGTTTGAGACATTAGTCTTTTACCTGAATTGAATAAACATCACCAGGTGCACAAACTGGGTGAGAGAGCTAATGCAAAGGACTTGTGAATTGAATTATCATACTAGTAGATGTATATTTAACAAGAATGGCAAGCATTTCTGCAATGATTCTACTCGGCTGATCATTTCCTGGATGAGGCAGGAAAGAAGACATCTTACCTACTCATCTAATGTTTCAGTGAAATCCATGTGTAAGATAAATAATGACATAAATTACATTCAAAATGTCCAATTTTAGCATGCAAAATTGCATGCAGGAAAACAAAATGTATTTATTACATGAAGCAAATCCCCATTTCCCATCTTCATCCATTTTACCTTAATTTTTTATCATTCTTTCATTCCTCTACTTGTTGCTCTTTCTACTGTAATAGGGTTCTTTTATTCTTATACGTAAATTGCTTTTTAAATAATATGAGTTTAAACTAAAGCCTGAAGTATGTAGTAAGCACTTATTTGTCTCCTTTACGCTTGACTTTCTTTTACTTAGGGCAAATTTCAGAATTTAGTGATTCAAACAATCAGTGTCCCTAGACCACTGCAAAATCGAACACAAAAGAATTAGGGATTGATTATAGTAGAGCTTACCTGCCCAGAGAAATTAAGATATGATAAATTACAATGTGAATTTAGAGCATTAATTACTTTGTAGTAACTACATGGGCAAGAACGCTTGGTTTGCTCGCAGGAGATCAGAGGTATTAGTTCATTCTGCCCACATTCAGCACTGGCAGCAACAAAGCCCCATGTGATGAGTAGAGTCCAATCTGCTCTACATGACTTGTCAGCAAGGCCAATTAGGTTGTGCTCAGCATGACACTGCGTGTCACTACAAAGCTTCCTGCTGGTTCAGAGCATGGGCGGACTACAGCCCTTATCTATCTGCAAAATACCTTCATAGGCATAACCACAGAGAGCCTTTAGGCAAAGGAACTTATACAACTTGAAAAAACAGGGTATCTAGCATTTGGTTTATAGTAAGAGTGAGAAATTAGTGAAGAATAGCTAGTGTGCTTAATTTTATTGTGCTTTAACGTTTATCAGCAGGTAGCTAAGTCTTTAGCATGTAGCTTCATAGTATGGTTCAGCTGATATAATTCTATGCTTATACTGGAAAAAGAGGTCCTGGTTCTTCTCTGTCCTCAGTTTCCATTGAATGCTTTGCAGCACGGTGATGCATCTAACAAACTTATGCAATTCCCTACACTGGCAAAACCCCCTTAGTGTTTCTTTTGTCTTTGTTTAAATACTTACACCATTTTATAATAGATTGAGCAGAATTCCAGTTACCAGTGTAAGGTATGAAGGAGAAAATGTCATGTGGTAGATTGAAATTAGAGATGGGAGACCATCCGTAACAGGAGCATTGTAGCTGGCTCAGTCATACTATAATCCATATCCTCCATCTTCATTAATAGCAGTTTTCATATTTAGCATTCTTATAAATGAAGAGAAAGTGGCATTAGGATAAGGAATACAAGTATCAGAAACTATCTGACAAAGAGATTCTCATTGGAAAATACTGAAAGATATATTCTTTGGACACATAAATGAACGTTATAGCAAAATAACAGATCTTCTCTACACATTTAGTATGGTTACAAGACAAACTTTGAAGTTACTGCTTGAAGACAACCTGAGGAAAACATCATACTTCAACTTTCAAACAGCTATTACCCACTGAAATTAATGAGTAAGAAAGGGGTAAATTGGTATTGGAAATCTGATTCCCATCAATGACCTCATTAAGGAAGGGGATTGTTGCTTGTTTGTTTGGGGGTTTTTTTGTGAGATGGAGAGTTTTTAGGAAATAGGTTGAAGAAAAATTGGAAAATAGGTTTTAGAAAATAGGTATTTCTGTTCTTTAGAAGATAATCAAAGCTTAGAAACAAGAGTGCTGTGAAGAAGCTATAGCCAGAAGCAAAAGGAACAAGCTCTTATACCCAGGAAATCCCTTTCATACAAGCTTCCCTACCTATGTATTGTAGAATTGTATTGTAAAAAAAAACCAAAAAAAAGTCAAGGAAAAGATTGAATTCTCTCCTTACCTGATAGGCTTGTTTTAGAAAAAATTTTTGCAGAATTTGTTATGCAAAATCAAAATTCTTTTGCATTTTCTTTCTGCAGAAATTTTTTAGCTAATTGAATAATTTAAATTTCCATAAAGACCAGAATTACATTCACTTCTTTTGCAGGTTTATTTCTGTTGGTCTTACTCCACTGGTCTTGCTCAAAAATATAAGTAATAACTGGTTTGCACTGCTGAGAGATGCACTTTAATTATCTTTCTTTTTTGCATTTCTTTTTACATTTTATCTTTTCTTTTTACATTTAATTTCTTTATGGTGAAAGTTTGTATTAACCCACTTCATATATTTCTGAAAAGTTAATGCTAATTGTAAACAGCATAGTCAAATAAAATATGAAAAATAGACTACTTTGAAACTGAAAGATCTTGCTACAGTGATAGATGGGGAAACACTTAAGCTGCACCTAACAGCATATAATGCAAAGCTTTCTCCATTACCTTTAGGCCCCAGTTCCTAATAATTATTCTTTTTGGTGGAGGGACCTGTCTGAGTTCTCTCAGAAGTCCCAGATCCGTCACTGTGAAGTGCTTCAAGCAGAAATTAATTACTAACCATTTTTACATTCTCATTTTCTGATATATGACATGGAAACTTTTGTTCTCCACTCTCCTGCATGGAAAAATGAATAAAAGAAGTACCGTCTTTCCTCAGTCTTTGGTTTTGCTTCAAATCTTTGAAGTGTAAACAAAAACTACTTTGCAGTAAATGCTAAAGTCTACCTCTTTAAAACAGGTAGATCCCCTAAGCTTTGTTTTTCCTTTTTAGTAGTATGGAAGAGATTATCAGGTCTCACTGACGTAAAGTTTGCAGTATTTCACATACCTAATGCCCTTTTTTATTTTGTGACCACATTGAAGTAACACCAGAATGGTATCTTTCATGTCTGATAGTGGTTTGTTTACCTGACAGATGTAAATTTTACAAGCCCACTCTTCCATTTACTATATCAGTGTTTCATGACACCATTTACTCCCATAAAACATCATCATAGAAGGGAAAAATATCTGAGAAGACATATGTGTGACAGCATTTTTATGTATTGTACTTCAAGTGGGTTTATGTGGAGGTTTATTTCAGTTTGGTTTTCATTTACTTTTGCATTGAACTTCTGCAACTAGAACGAAGAAATGCAAGTTTTATTTCTAATTCCATCTCTAAAATCTTTTGTGACTTAAAAGATGTAAGGCGTCACAGAACTTTTCTCAATATGAAAAATACTTTCTCAAGATAGTTTGGGGATTTAAGACATTAATTAACTTTTTCTGAAAGACTTTAAACAATGGAAAGCACAAATACATATTATAGTTTTCATTTAGTCTTTTTAATGTATCTCCACAGTTTCAGTGTAGTACAAGCACATAAAGGCTCTACGTGGGCAAGGATCAATTTGAAAACTGATGCATATTCACAGTTGAACTGTATGTGGTCTCTAACTCAAGAAGTGAGTGATAGTGACAGCAACAAAAGAGTGGCATCCAGAGAAGTGCTGATATATCACCAACATTCCTCTAAATCAAAATTATTTTTTTTCCTGCATTGTTTGTTCCTCTGCAGTTCTCCCAAGGATGTACTGAGAAGTGTCTCACCACCCTCACATTAAAGAATTTCTTCCTAATATCTAATGTGAATATACCATCTTTCAGCTTGAAACCATTACACCTCATCCTATCACTACAATCTCTGATAAAGAGTTCCTCCCTGTCTTTCCTGTAGGCCTCTTTTAGGTACTGTAAGGCTGCTATAAGGTCTCCCTGGAGCCTTCTCTTCTCCAGGCTGAACAACCCCAACTCTCAGGAGGTTCACATGGGCCCACCTCTCAAGCCTGTCAAGATCCCCGTGGGAAGCATCCCATCCCTTCATCGTGTTGACTGCACCACACAGCTTGGTGTCATTGGCAAACTTGCTGATAGTGCACTCAATCCCACTGCCCATGTCACCAACAAAGATTTTAAACAACATTGATCTCAATACCAAGCCCTCTTCTGAGTTCTCCTGCAGGTTCCGGCTCGAGTTGAAATTTCCATTCTTAAAAATAAAATTGTTTGGAAAATTTTGTTTGATTGCTTGTTACCAGGATGAAAGAAGAAAACAAAGAACACCCTTTTCTGATAGTTTGGTAAGCATATATTTGATCAAAATGTGATCTAAGAGGAAAATAATGAGTTTCTATATTATTAACTTCCAATACGAGTTTAAGTTTTGTGGCTTTTGTCCCAGTTTCAGTCCTTTTATAGCTAAAGTAAAAAAAGCCTACATAAACCCATCTTTTTTTCAACTACCTTTTTCCAGAAAGAAAAAAAAAATGATACAGATCTCTAAAGAATTTATGACACTAAAATTAGGTCTCAGCTCATGAGCTGAGTTTTCCAGTGTGGGAAGCAATGTTAGATCACTGCCTATTTGTAATCTTGCTCTTTCCCAAAATAAAACCTATGTGATTTATGCATTTATCTTGAGATTTAGTAGGAGCTCTGAGAGCTGATGTATGGGTTAGGACAGAGCTGTGTAGCAGTTTCCTTTTCTGCTGTGTGAGCCAGAGAATATGCTTCATCTCTGTGTGCTGAAATGTAGCCAAAGCCTTGCATCTCCTTGTAAACCTACCAGGAAAGTCCGATGCTCCTTTACTTTCCTCAAACTGCCTCCGCTTTGTCCAGTGCACTGAGAGGCATTGACTGCATGTAGATGAAGGTTTCTCATAAAGATGATGTTAGCACTAGAAGTGATTTTCCATTTTGTCATATCCAGTAGTGACAATGAGCTTCCTGGTGATAGCAGGAAAGGGACCATTTTGCCAAGTACAAATCCGTTAGCAGAGGCATTGCCTGTGTCTAGAGCCAGACCTGAAAAAGAGATGATTATGTTCAGCTGGAGGGGTTTGTAGCTTGACTTTTTATTTGCCCTTCATGCTGCCAATTTGCACTTAAGTTCAAGACCATTTTAGAAGGTTATGGGAAAATTTTTACTTGTAAACTCCTTTCGAGCCAGAGCAAGATACTCCTCCACTATAAAATGTCTTCCTACTTCAGATGTAGAAATTTTAAAAATTGGTAATTTTCTCAATAAATACTCAGTCATACTGTTCATTTTGTTCTTTATGGAAATTGTGTTCTTCACAAATCACTGTCCAGAATTCCCAGTGATGATAATGGGGCTGCCCAATTTTTAAGAAGCCCATGTGGTGCTGCCTGCACTGAGATTTACTAACATTAAACTGTATTAAGGAGGATGTTATTCCTCCTGCTACCTGTGTCTGTGAACTGACTTTTTCTGCAAATGGTCTGCAGTACTGCCCTAGAATCAATAAATAGAGATGGAGAACTGTTTTTGTTTAGATGAGTGCAAAGAGGAGAGGAAATCCAGCATAGACAATTCATTGCATTGCAGTTCATTTCTAATTGTTATGACTCATTTTGTATATTAGACTGAGTTGATGTATGCGATTTAGAATCAGTTAATGAGTAATGAATATGGTATTTAGTAACACTGTTCACTATATAGTTGGCAGAAATGTCACAGTTCTGTTATAGTAATCAGAATTCACTCGTGACCTGGGTAATCTTCTTAGTCTCAAAATTCTTAGGGACAAACACTTTGTACACAGAGCTAAGGTATCTGGCTTTCTCTTATAACTCCACACGATCAATTTTCAAGAGAGGCGAAGTAGCTAGCTGCCTAGGGTAGGAGGTCTCCCAGGCATTACTGTTCATACTTAGCTTAAGCCTCTAAGATTAAGTGAGCTTTCCAGTTGCAGAATTACAGTTTTGAGCTATTGCATGTTGAATCATGAGTTCAGTAGCTCTACACACACAGAGAGGGAACTATTCCTATAAGAATTAAACAGGTAGGTAGGTTTTTTTAGGGAGAGCGTGTTTTCTCTGAATTCCACCAGAACCCATTTTGTATTTAGGTGACTAGATAGATCTCAGAAATTTTCTTTCAGAATAAAAAATGCTTTTTTCTAGGTAAGCTTGTGAAACTATTGGAAGGAGTGTGTAATATTCTCATGAATATTAGTACCATTTTACATTTACCACTTGGAGTGGCTGCAAGTGATGGAAGACTTAAAAAGCACATTTCAGGACCACCTTTTGTTACAGATATGATACACTGAAGTAATGAAAAAATTCAGATTTTGCAATCAACTCTATTTCCAAAACATGATCTGACAGTGAAAAAAATAGTCCACAAACTTACTCATTGCTAAGAGAGAATTCTCCAGGTAGACAAAATGTAGATTTTCAACCAAACCTTTTTGTTTTGATCTATGACAATGGTAGTTGCTTGCTTCTAATAGGTTACCACCCTAGCTTAATTTGTGACTGCTTGTTTTTGAACTGTGCGAATAAAGAATTTTATTTAGGACCCTCAAATGACTGTAATTTTAACAACTGATTTTCTTGCTCCCATTGTTCAGTTCTGGCCAGATCAGAATACTTACATTTCTTTGAACATGAATTTACTTCTGTGATATGACAGCTGTCTACAGTGGTAGAAGTAAAAAGATTCATGGAGATCTTTAAATTACTTTAGGAATAGGTTACTGTGTTTTATTGATCATAATAACTTTAAAGTAATAAACTTCATTAAATACACATGTATATTTACTTAAAGACAGTGTGCAGTTGAGCAGCCTCCATGGAAATTCTTTTACTTTCTAAAAAAGCTATCCTATGAACAAGTGATTGGAAAACCAGGTATTTTATACATAATATTTTAATAAACAATATACTTCAGGCATAACTATTCTATTCCACTTTAACAAAAGATCTATACTTCAGGTTCTCATTATTCTCCCCCCACACACTCCCCTTGGTAATTTAACAGTGCTTAAATGAAAGCACAACGGTTATTTAATTTGAGCATAACATTACACCATTAAGGTGACCTGGTAAAAGTGTCAATCTGATCATATGTGTTCTAAAGAAATATAACCGTATGGATAAGAAGCTGTAATAAGTATAAAGAGCCTGCAACAAAAGTTATTATGCTGTCTTTTATCACAATAACAAGAACAGAAACTTAGTAGTGCACACTGTTTAATTATTTGTTATGTACAAGTTAAAAATAAGGATATTATTACAATGATGATCATAAAAGTCATATTAACATTCAAGCTCCTGCAGAGACTCCATTAATCTCGCCTCAGAGCCGTAAAAGCACATGCCAACTTCTTATCCCTCTTAGACAAGGGAACAGATTAGTTTTGCTTTTGAACTAGCACACTCTGCTTATGTGAAAAAAAAACCAAAACAAAGAACAGTTATAGAGTTTCATTTGGTGGTACAGATTAGATACACTGTAGTAGATGGACATCTAGAATACCACAGATATTGTCAGCAGTGATTTCAGTAAGTGAATCTTAACTGCATGTTGCAATGGTTCTTGAAGATGCTCTCAGTAAACAGATGGAAAAAGCCACGGCACTGTAAAAGGCTTTGAGTTATGTATGGAAGCAGAAAACTTCAACTTAAGAGCTTGTTCTTTAATATAGGGTAAGAGTGAAGGTGGGTAGGCAAATACTAATAAGCCCAGTCTTAACTAAGGATCCAAGCTAAGAAGAAAATAAATATTTCTCTTCTTTAGCCTGTACAATAACAACTGGGATGAACTATAGCTGCCTTAGCAGACATATCTAACATATGCCTTGGAATTAAAGCTAAACTTGTGCTAGATTTTGGGTATTATTCAATGGTCTCTTTTTAATATTTGTTTACCTTATAAGCTTTGTAATATCATAATTTAACAGAAAACACTGTCCCATCAAATAATTCTTGAATTATCTATTTCCCCTTTAAAGATAATTCAGCCATATGTACTTTGGGGAGTTTCAAACAATTTACCATTTTCAAAAGTTATTTAAGAAGCAAAATGCTTTCATAGATTTCACCATTTTGAATTATATATTCATAAAATAACCTTCTACACAAACTAAAAAAAACATTATTTTTGTTACTCTAGTGTAAACCAAATTAAATACTACTAGGGTCTACCAATTTTTTTCTCAGTAGCCTTGGCTGTTTCTCTTATATTGCTTGTAATTTCAAGCTATTGTTAGTTTAATCAAGAGTTAGATGGCAAATGCAAGTTTAGCTTATGCAAGACAGTTATATAATAGGAATCTAGAATGCAGCATTTTATTCTGAACATTTTTAATAAAATGCATAGTTTTCTGTGATTATGGATCTTCACACATTGAATAGCTTCTTAATTTCTGAAGAAAAGCAAGGACATGTTATTTGTGCAGATTTTTTCCTGAAATATTTTCAAAACTACACAGTTGGATAAAAGGCATATTTTAAAAGAGTTTTTAAATGTATTGACTTAGGAGGGAGAAGAAACTTCAGAGCGCTGTTTGTTTGAAAGAAATCCCCTACAGCAGATTCTTCTTTGCTCAAAAAGAAGTCTACACACTGTGTTGCTCACCCTACCATTATGTCTCCTTCATTTCAGCTGCTAAAACATCTCTCCACAAAAGCTAGAAATGCAAAAATCATTCTTTAACACATACCATGCTCACTGAAACCTCAGCTACATGACATGACCTTTCTTCTAGTCTTCTGAATTGTTTCTGTCATCCAGTCTCAATGACATTTCTGCTTTTCAGAATAAGCTTTAAATATTACAACTTGTCATGACAAATGACAAATAATTTGCCATCATACTGACAGTTATAGGAAGCATGAGATTCGAGATGGCTGGATGATGGGGTGAGAGCAAAGGATTAAATAGTTTTCCTTCTCTTACTGGCAACCAGTTGCCCCTAGTGAAGGGCACACCTTTACTATAAAGCACATATTCTCCACTTTATTTGAGGTTCTCAATAGTTAAGCATCTTTCTAATCTCATGAAATGTTTGAGGGATATTGATTAGGACACATATCTCAATAAAACCAGAAGCAGTGGTGGGCATGAGCACCCAGCTAAAAATCTTGCACTGTTTGCAAGTGTTTTCTAACTCTCACCTTTCACGTATTGGGTACTTAAATGTGTCCAGAGCTAGAAATAAATCATCTTCTTAGATTACAGTGTATATTCCTAGGTTTAAGGTTTATATTCAGAAAGTTTTTTTGCTTCACATGCCTATGGAGAGGTATCTCCATAAGAATGGGCATGTGAGCAAACCCAGACTTGGCGGTGCCAGTAAGGATGGCTACAGGGAAGATGTAAACAAGGACACACACAAGGACGGTTACAGGGAAGACGTAAACAAGGACACACGGGGACAGCCTCGTGTGGCACGTGACACGGGAGTGAAGCAGCAAGAAAATGGAGGCAGAAGGTGGAACCAAGGGAGGCGCCTTGAGAGCAGTACCTGGCCAATTAAGAGTTGTTGCTTAGCGCCTGGCAGAGTTGGTTACCAATTAGAGTGGTGCTTCCAGCGCGCGGTTAGCGCTGGTTGGTATATAATGAGTGAGCTTCGGGCAATAAACGGCAATGCTTGGATTATATTAATCCGTGTACGCGTTGTCCATTGATCTCCCGCCGCACATGCCAACACACAACAACAAAAAGATAGAGCCAGGCATATGTTCTGGTTTGTTTTGGTTCCCCAGAGTCATCTAGTAATCTCACAGATATTTTTTGCATGCAGGTGCTGGTCATTTTTACCTTCTTCTACATCTTATTCTTGCCCTCATACAGCCCTGCCTGACCTGAGTGTTGACTCTGAAACTCCAAGTTTTGCACACAATGCTTTTTGTCATTTCTGAACTGGGTAATAATAGTCTCACCATCCCTACATATGATCATAGCGTCCAAAACAAGTTATAATAGTGAAAATCAATTTTGTTTCTCTCTCTCCATATTGAATGGATTAATCATGCTCCTATTTGAAATGCTTAAGCATTTCTGTTCAGTCTAACCTTGTGTTTAATTGAAACTATGTCAATAACCACATGCTACTCTGAATACTCTTTCTCAATTTTAATAGATCATTTCATGGAGCTGAATAGACTGGACTTTACACATAGTTTGTCTATCAACTGTACCGAAATGTATCTGGCTGCTAGGCCATTTTAGCAGCTGCAGTCCAACTTGTCACCCCAGCTGTGACTGTGGGGTTCATGAGCAAAGACTACCCTAAAATCCTGCTACTGGCTTTGCTCATATTGTCATTTATAATCACAGATGGATTCACCTTCCTGCTTATATGAGCAAGCCGATATATTTATAATTCAATTTTCTGCCGAGTGCCCTCTTCTGTGCAGTTCTTGGTGGTGAAAGTTCCATTTACAGTCAGGTTCTTCAGGAATGCTTGCTGGGGAGCATTTGTTTTTGAGAGGATTCTTCTTTTGCAGATTGCTGAAAATCACTGGCTGAATGGAGAGAAATTTTAAAAATATTATCCTGCTTTTCCTAAGAAGTCTGTGATTCACACTATAAATTGAAAGTACACTAAGTCAGCTCAGGTAATGAGGCTGAACCAGAGCATTCCACTGTCTTCCATTTAACATCCTTTCCTATGCAGTCCATGCATGCCCCCTCATCAAATTTGGAGCTATACCTCCCACCAGATTAAGATTAGTTGACCATAATTTGGACTAAGAACACTAGGATTGAGAACACTGAATTTGCAGAGTCAAAGAAATGTGCAGTCATGGAAGAACTTTTCAGGTTTTTTGTTTTATATGCATGAAAAAAGTGATGATGTACATGCCAAATATCAGGCAAAGTAGATTAAACTAATTTTTTATCTTGTTTTACCTAAATATTCTTTCTTTTTGACTTAACAGGATTTGTGGGTTTATTGCTAAAGATTCTAGGTAATCAGACACTGGGAAGTGTAGTCTAGAAGTGGAGGAAATAGGAAAAAAAGACATATTTTATGTTCTCATAAAGATTCTTACAGATACTGATAGTACTCTAGGCAGTTGTGGAAGTAAAGTGCTTTCATTTCAAACAGCAAATGCTATGGCCTTCTTGTTGCTTTCAAGGATACTAAGCTGGAGCCATAAAGCTCTGAAGATACATCTGAACATCTATTAGCATTATGATTTATATTGCACATATGAACCAAATGCCTGTGGAACATGGCACAATGGAGACTTTGCAGAACAGGGTTTCTCTTCGGAGGCCTTCCAGAGGATGAGAGAATGTGTGACTGAGCCCAGGCAGGAGCTGCTGGAGGAGAACATTTGGGAAAGTCTGAACTGGTAGTGGGTGCTGCAAAAGCCCTGTATGAGGTCCAGAAAGGCACCTAAGTTGTGGAGTTAAGGAAGCCAAGGCAGATGAGGCACCTGTCACATTTTACAGTGTCCCCTTCTGGACATCAGTCTAATTGCAGGTGATGCTTAAATCCCACTGTTCACCAGCATGTCCTAATCAACAGCCACTGCCACCCATCGGGAGGGAGAGAGTATTTTCAGGTTATGTTTTATTGATGATAATAAAATCATGCATTTTAATGTTGAAAATTGTTATTTGTGGTAATTATTCTTTTATGTGCTTCGCTTTGGTCACTAATTCACACCATCAGGCTGGTAATTGTCAAAACTTATAAACTGATTGTGTACTTCATTATCCAATATTTTATGGAATAGAAAAAGTCTGCAAACATTATGTGAACACAGCAGGTTCTCTGTGAAGAACCAAATTTGCATTTCCAAGTGTTAAAACTTAGCAGTGTTGAAACTTAAGTGTTCCATATTCCTAAAAATAAGTGTGTGAACTAACTGCAGTCCTTTCAGTGCTGTAATTGCACATTTTTTTCTATTTATATATAAAAAATCCAAGAGTATTTTGTCAATACTATTTAAAGAAATACATCTGGCTTTCTAATTTATTATTTTTTAATTCCTTTTAGCTAATAGTATTTGGAAGTTGCAAACAATATTCCTTTTTCATAGAATCATAGAATGGTTTGGATTGGAAGGGACCATAAATATCAAGTTCTAACCCCCCTGCCATGGGCAGGGACATCTCCCACTAGACCATGTTGCTCAAAGCCTGATCCAACTTAGTCTTGGACACATCCAGGGATGGAACATCCTTGAGTAACCTGTTCCAGTGACTCACCACCCTCAGAGTGAAAAATTTCTTCCTTACATCTAGTCTAAATCTCTCCTTCTCCAGTTTGAAGCTATTACCCTTCACCCTGTCACTACAAGCCCCTGTGAGAAGTCCCTCTCCAGCTTTCTTGTAGGCACACTTCAGACAGTGGAAGACCGCAGTGAGGTCTCCCTGAAGTCTTCTCTCCTCCAGGCTGAACAACCCCAACTCTCTCAGCCTGTCCTCATAGGAGAGATGTTCTAGCCCTCTGATCATCTTTGTGGTCCTCCTCCGGACCTGGTCGAACAGGTCTATGTCACTCTTGTATTGGCAGTTCCAGAGTTGGATGCAGTACTCCAGGTGGGGTCTCACAAGAGCAGAGTAGAGGGGGAGAATCACCTCCCTGAAGCTGCTGGTCATACTTCTGTTGATGCAGCCCAGGATACAGTTGGTTTTCTGGAGTGCACTTGTGCATTCCTGGCTCATGTTGAGTTTTTCATCAGCCAACACCCCCTAGTCTTTTTCTTCAGGGCTTCTATCAGTCCACTTATTGTCCAGCCTGTATTTGTGCTTGGGATTGCCCCAACCCAGGACCTTGCACTAGGCCATGTTGATCATGGGGTTGGCATGGGCCCACCTCTCAAACTGTCAAGGCCCCTCTGGATGGCATCCCTTCTCCTCAGCGTGTCAGCCACACCACACAGCTTGGTGTCATCCACAAACTTGCTGAGGGAGCACTCAATGCCACTGTACATGTCACTGACAAAGATGTTAAATAGCACTGGTCCCAGTAGCAATCCCTGCAGAACAGCACTTGTCACTGGTCTCCGCTTCTACATTGAGCCATTCACTCACTAACTCTTTGAGTGCAACCATCCAGCCAATTCTTTATCCACTGAATGATCCACCCATCAAAACTATGTCTTTTCAATTCAGACACCAGGATGCCATGTGGAACAGTATTGAATCCTTTGCACAAGTCTAGGTAAATGACATCAGTTGCTCTTCCCTTATCCACCAGTGCTGTAACTGCATTATAGAAGGCCACCAAATTTGTCAGGCATGATTTGCCTTTGGTGAAGCCATGTTTGTTGTCACCAATCACCTCATCATTTTCCATGTGCCTTAGCAGAGCTTTCAGGAGGATCTGGTCCATAATCTTGCCAGGCACAGAGGTGGGACTGACTGACTTGTAGTTGCCTGGGTCTTTCGTTTTTTTCCTTTTTTGAAAATGGAGGTTATGTTTCTTCTTTTCCAGTCAGTGGGCACTTCACCCAACTACCATGACTTCTCAAATATGATGGAGAGTGGCTTTGCAACTTCATCCACCAGTTCCCTTAAGACCCGAAGACGGATTTTGTCAGGTCCTTTAGGTGGTCTCTAGTCTGGTCTTCACTTACAGGGGGCAGATCTTCCTTCTCCCAGTCCCTGCCTTTGCCTTCTGCAACTTGGGTGGTGTGGCCAGAGCCTTTGCCAGTGAAAACTGAAGAAAAGAATTTATGGAGGACCTCAGCCTTCTCCATATCCCATGTGAACAGGTCTCCTGTTTCCTTCTGGAAATGGCCCACCTCTTTTTTAGTCTTCCTTTTATCACTGACATACTTATAGAAGCTTTTCTAAATACCCTTGAAGTCCCTGGCCAGATTTAATTCTATCTGGGCTTTAGCTTTCCTAAGATGAATTCCACCACTGAATTTTCTAGTAGATGTTAAAATTACCTCTTTTTGTCTCTTTCCTTGTTTATGCATCACTATATTTAATTACCACAGAGCAGTGGGAATGGCCTTGTTAGCTTACTCCTGTAGCAGACCTGTCTGGCTAAAAAGAAAACAGGGAGCCATATATCACTTCTACTGAAGTTGTGGGAGGTTTTCCATTAATTTATGAGGAAACAAAATAGAAATACTCTAACTCCTCTTAAGCATTATATACTTTTTTGATATTCTTTTCAGTAAGCATTACATTTCTTATGGAGAAAAGGAACAGATGTAATCCTGTGTTGAAGACAAGTAACTTGTAGGGGGATCCCGAGAAATTATTTTTATAGATGACTTCAAAAACCATTTAAAATGTGTAAACTGTTGCTTAAAAGTATCTTTGTAAAAAGAGAAAAACAATTCCAATAAATGGTTTAATAGCTTTTAGAGAAAGAAATGAAAACTAAAGGCAAGGCAATATAAAATAATAGAGATGGACATTCTCACTGATTATGTCTCTCCCAACTGAAATAATTTCTTTTATTTGAAATAACCTGTTAAACACTTTTAGTCAGTGATGGTACCCCTTGATCACAGGTTAATCAACTAAATCAACTGTCAAATGTGAAATGTGGCTCTTAAGTGGCATCTTCTAAGAGTCTTTTTCAGCTTTTTGTCATGAAGAGTATATTTACTTATAGGAAGGAAACTCTTTTCTTCTCTTGTTATTAGCCATGAAAAGAGCTGGATTTTACTATTATTGTGCAATATTAATTGTTAAATTCTATAGAAAAGAAATGAAATTGCAAAAATTATTATATCACTAGTAGTGATACTCTGCAAATATAAAAATCCAATTAGTTCTGCATGCATTGTAAATTCAGATGTATATCTCTTCATTGTGTGACTTGAGAAATATATTCTGAAAATATTTCCTGCATATTCCTGTTTGAAGACATCATATTCAATGCTATCAAACATAACTGGGGAAATCAGAATGCTTGAATCTTGTCTCTCAATGTCTTAGGAAAATTGAACCATCTTAATAGATTAGTATGAAATTCGGCAGCAGATTCAAGCATAGATAGTGAGTTAACTAGATTGAATAAATTTTTTATAAGCATTGGATCCACAGGAAAACACATGAGTAACTAAAACAGAAATAATTCAAAGTCATGTAATTTTCTAGGAGAAACTATGTATGTGAAATGCTCAGGGTCACAGGGCAAAAGTCATTAGAAGCCAAATTAGAGAAACAGATGAGTAAACCCAACTGAATGCAAACAACATTTCTCATGTAGTTAAGTCTGAAATGCTTATGTTGGTAGGGCAAAGATGAGATTCTGAGGATTTAGGGCTATCCTGGGCTTCTCATAGGCACGCAGTCAGGGAACAGTTTATGACCACTAACCTCAGTCCTTGGCCCCTAAGCACTCAATAGCCCTGTTTTTTTCCAAGTTAAGGACTTTGTACACTATTACACAGCATTAGTGTGTCTCACAACCAGAAACACAGATGAGACATTCTTTCATATTTGGACCTTCTGGTACCTGAGAAAACATGTGCTGACTCAGCAGTAGAATTTATAATGTTTTTGTGAATCATTCATTCTCTTTAGTAGCCTGTACAGCTGGAGTTCAGAACGAAATCTCCTTCTTATTTGGGGCACCATCTTTCAAAATTTCTAACTTTGTGTCAAGTTTAACTGAAATCAGCCAATATTTTCAGAAGGTATTAAAAAGGGAACAGTTTTCTAAACCTTTACTTCATGGAAAACTAGTCAAAAATCAATGTATTTAAATTTTGCACATTTAAACTTGGAGAAAGACTCTAGACATGCTAATATGTCTAATGACAATAACGAAAATTGAATAGTAATTGTTGTGTGACTTTGTAACCAAAGTGTGGACCATTTATTTTGCTAATATTGTGATTTGCATGTAAAGTCTCATTTCAGACGTGCTTCATTCTTCTTCACCTTGGCTCTTTTGTTTCATGTTGAATAAGTTCTCTCTGTTTTGTGTTGAACTTTTTAACCTTTTGGTGACAATTCTTGACAAACAAAAACCTAAAACATTTCTAAGTAGTCATAAAATGGAAGTGATAATTCCTGTTACCCTTTTATTCAGTTGTATTGTATTTTTTAAAGTTCATTTTAGAATTAGTCTCAGAAGCACCTTCAATGAAAGTTGTTGGATAGTAGTTATCAATCCTTTCTCATTAAATCCTGTGGACAACTAACATCCATGCCTGATGCATGCTAAGCTTGAAACATGCAAACATTTGAATAATATTCCATTCATTTTGCTTTGATGTTTCTTCAGATAGCTGAAAGCCTGCTTAAATATGTTCTTAAGTCCTGTCTTCAGAAAATACATTATTTGGTTTATCAATTCTACTTCTATAATTACTGAAAAGGAACTCATATTTCAGATGTATAATCTTACTTCATATGCAGTGTAAATTGCAATTATAAGATACCAAAGGGTTACAAATTTTGGGAGTTGTCTGTTTCAACAAAACATCATATCACACTGTTCCTCAGCCACTGATCTATAACCCCTATGGATCTCTCATAACTCAAAAGTGGAATAAGATATGAGGGAGTGTGGAGTGCTCTGAAAAACACAGTATGTCTCTCAATTGACATAGTTTTCAAATCTTCTTTTAAAACCACTGGAAAAAAAAAAAAAAAAAGGAATTATATGGGTTTATCACTGTCATAAATGATACTTCTTTTATCACAAATGCCAGAGGAGCTGAAGTAAAGAACCCCATTTCAGTTACTGTACAGGGAAAATTTATCAGCCTTATATGAGTAAATGTTCACAAACTGAACAAAAAATTAAAGCCCTTACCCTGGAATGAAAATTATGTTCAAGTACAGTATTAAATACTTTAAAAATTTGTTATTAAATAGTTTAAAAATTGAGAAGAATTAAATACATGGGTGTTTAATTCTTTTAGTACTTCCCTTGGTATATATTAGTCATGTATTATTTAAATATCGTCTTACCTTGAGAAATTGCAAAGAAGTAATTAATATCTCTATTAAAGAAATTAATAGCTTTTTCATGAGAATTCTTCTGAAGCAGTCCCTAATTTTACCTGGGTGTTTCAATTGGTGCATGAAGAGACTGCTATTTATATCTCCTAAACTGTTTCTTAAGGCAGTCCAAACCTGGTTTTAACCAAGCCATAAAATCACTTCTCCATTGGAAATACTTAAGAACAAAATGCATAGGCTTTATACATCAGCTTATTTTCTAACATTATTTCAGCACTTCAGGCCTGATTCTGAAGTCAAAGAGATTTATTCGATGCGCATGTTTCGGGGTTGTCCCATGCTGGTTAATTCAATAGCTAAGCTGTTAATGAATAACAGCCTCGAATAGAAATAAAGTAATAGGAGATTAAATTATATATAACTCTTGCATTTTACCCATTCCAATTTAGAAGCAAGAATGAAATTCTGGCTTAATTAAAAAATCAAGTCAGCTTCAAAATCAAAGACTTATTGTGACTTTAGTTGTACAAATCTAATAAGCAACACTTCAACCTATTCATTTAAGAGAAAAATTTTTTGTTGTTGTCACTGTTGGGTCTGTGTACTGAAAATATGGGAAAAGAGAATAGAAGGAGAAATAGTAAAACATACTTATCTCACCTCCATGATTATTATGATGTATACCTTAAAAACTGTGTCTTACATATAAGATTTTTTTAACACCTGCATCTTAATATCCTTAACAAAGCCTGTTAGGCATTACTGGCTCCATTCTACACATGGAGAATACTATTGTAAACGATTTTCAGAACCACATATACAATTGAAGACTTCAGTTTACTGTTTTTATCTCCTGCTCTCTAAATTGAGTATTGCTTGTGGTCGTACAACATATAATGTTGTATGTCTAATGGTATAGTTTTAAACTACTGTGTTTTGGTATTTTGTTTATGCTCTCCCTTAATTACATACAATGAAATATCACTTTATAGATAAACAGTGTACATAATAGAGAGAAAATTACAGAGTACTAAATGTGGCATGCTGTTGATTGATACAATTAGACAGAATTGCTGCATATATTCATATCAAAGGAAAGTAAGGCTTTAAAAAAATCAATATTTTTGACTGAGTATGGAAAAATTCATTTAACAATACATGTTTCTTGATTTCATGCAGAGGAATTTAATCTACAACAATATACAATCTGAAAATAAGGAACCAGAATATGGATTTTTTTTGAACCTTGTCTGCCATTTCTGTTTTTCTAGAAACTAAAGATTCTCTGCTGCTTTTTGGATGTAAAATGAGTACGTATTTATTGAAATATGTATTTCAAAACAGCTGTGTTCTTTATCTGAGTTGTTAAAACAACCTATCTATCTAAGAAAATGACTGTTCTCTGAAACAACGTACTTCTTGCAAAGAGTAAGATTGGAAAGGTGGATGTAAATGGAAAACCTCACTGAAATGTCTAAACTTTCACAAGACTGTTGCAGTTCCAAAAATCTGGATAAATTAATGCAAATAGCACAAAAAGGAAAAGTAACCCACAAATCTTATGCATTTTGATAATGCTTACCCTAAACATTTCTTGTTCTTATTGGAAATGAGGGCTATTGTTGTCAACTTCTTTTCTTGCAATTTCAAGGACTGATGAATGCATGAGAAGTATAAAATGATGTAGCTAATTAATTTTAACCACTAAATTATGTTCCTCTAATTTTCTATCTTAGAATGCTTGAATCACTCAATCAACTGTTATTGTACTTATGTTGATTTCTTTTTCTTTACAATTTATTTTAGAGATGTAAGAATAACCTGGCCTGTATATCCACATTTCTCATTTCACAGAACATTTGTATTTTCATGTCTATTTCCAACGTTTTTCTAATAGAGCTACACTTGCAAAAAAACCCAGAAAATTTCAAAATTGGTCTGTATTCTATTTATTAAATTATTATAAATGGTGGGATTCACCCAAGTTCAGAGCGCATGTTGATTCTTCTGCATAGTAATTCTTGGCAAAAATGGGTAAAATGACTTAAAATTGAAAAAATATTGCATTTGGTTGAAACAGGTTTCCATAGGAGACTATAAAAAATATCAGTGTAGTCAAATGATTATTTCTGTTTCATACCAAGTACAGAGTGTATTGTGCGCTAAGATGAGCACATAACTGAATATGACATTGATATTTTCACTTCTAGAAGAGTGATTATTGGCATAGCATAATTGCCTCTTTGTTCATGACTTCTGTAATTGCTCTCTCAGTCTTAAGATTTGCCACACATTTTATGTTAATCCCAGAAGTTTAGAAAATAAAATGAATGCACGGAAATGGATGTTTTGTGAGAGGAGTTTAGCATATTACAAATATTTAGGCTATAACAACCTAGTAGAATGTGATTGTGGTGTAAGAACAAAGTTTCTTTAATCAGTTACTTGTAGTTCAGAAATGTGTTTGGCCACTTGAGTCAAATCTGGTCAGGATTTTAAGAGTTTTGCAAGCCATGTAATCGATTTGTATGGTTAGAATAAAATTTTTCCATACCCTTAGCAGAGAATGAACCAGAAAGATCCTAAAATAAATTCTTAATGTGTAATTTAATTTAAAAATAACAATTTAAATTAAAACATCCACGTGTCAACAGAATGTAATCTTAAAAATTAACTTAGAAGTTGCCTGAAATATTTAAGACTACTGGTTCACTCTTTGTATTTAAATATTTCCCATATTTGTCAAAGAAATATTCTGTAAAAGGCATTATCATATGGAATGAAATATCACACAATCTGTTATCTTTCCTGGGTATTTATAGCATTGAATATGACACTCTCTATTTAGTAACACAGGATAAAAGATTCAAGGCAGAAGGAAGGTTCATATGATCAGATTCTTCTTGAAAAATCTCTATGAGAAAAAGTAAACATTGAAAACTGGTGATTAAAAAATTAATTCACTTAAAATGCAAATTTAAGTTGTGATTTTCAAGTGAAGATATTTATTCTCAAAAAGCTGAAATATGGCTTCAATGACTTTTGCATGAAAACTTAAGAATTTAAAATTTTATTTTCAAGTAAAATTATCAAAGTACTTGTCAGATATTTAAAATAGCTAATGAAAGTAAAAAGTGGATTTGTCAGTTTGTTTATAAAACTAAAAAATAAATTATTCAGTCACCTGAAAAAAAAAAAAATCCATAATACTAAACATTAGAATAGTATATTCTTCAGTGCTGACATAAGAATTCATCTCATGTGTGTTCTGTTATCGTAGGCACTTCAGTCTCTAATTTCAAAGAAATTATGTCATTTTATCAGGGGAACAGAAGAAAATAAAAATCTGTAAAATATGTATTTAAGAAAATTATAATCAAAAGGATGTATATAGTGAAAATGAATAGACGTTAAAGTCCTGCAATCTCAGAGACAATATCTGGTAAAGTGAATTAGAAAACTGCCAGTTAGTCATCATCACTAAAGGCATTAGTGTTGATCCTTAGAATTACGTGACAGTATGTCCTACTGCCATATTAGGAAACCAATTAAGACTGTAATTTATATGTATCATCTAAAGGTGATTATCTTTCTGCCCTTTTATTAGTTCCTCAGGAAAATAACAGGAAGATATACAAAGATAATGTGAGATATGTCATTTACTTCAGAGTTTCCAGAACAAGAGCTTAGTAAGTAAAATGAACAATCTTGAAGTATAGAAATCTTGCCAAGATTGTAGATTTGGTTAAAATATTCTTAAGAAAAGTCTGGTGACTGTAATAAGCTCATGGCTTAGACAGGTGGACTCTTTGCTGGGTTAAAAACTGGCTGGATGGCTGAGCCCAGAGAGTGGTGGCGTATGGGGTTAAATCCAAGTGGTGACTGGTCACAAGCGGTGT
>VYZX01025086.1:0-10712 GCA_013401335.1 Brachypteracias leptosomus
GAGCCCTAAACGGAGACAGTGTTCAACCACACAATTTGAGCACTGAAAGTCATCGCAAGCCTGTCACACATGGGGAATTTTACCCTACTGTTTGTACAGCATTTTGCTGCACGCTGACCTTGAAGTGAGCAGCATTACTACTACATTTACTGTTCATGAAAACAAAGCTTGACATGTTGCTTGTTTGGAAAATGCACAGAGTGCCTCTGAGCACACAGCTTTTCACTGCAGCAGTACCCCACTGCTTAAATCTAACATTGTTTTCCCTAAAGTGGATTCTCTAATGCAGTATTAGCACTGCTGACTTCAGCAACATCTCAGCAGTCTGCTGCAAATGCAGTCATCACTAGCAAGGCGTTCAATGAAGTACAGAAAGAGAGACAAGTAAAGGCAGAAAGGGCAACATACATTAAACCAAAAAGATTGAGTGTCCTGTTAGAAAGGAAGTAGCACTTATTGCTCCCAATTTCTCTTTTCCCAGAGCAAGGCAGGGAGAAGGAAGGAGTATGTTAGGTTACAAAACTGCATAAGGAATAGTCACTGCTTGCTCCCTAGGATAATGCTAGTGAAATAGAGTAAAAGTTCATATAGTGAGTTCTGTTAGTGGGGAGAGAAATGTCAGTAATATGTACCACAGGGAACTATGTCTAACTATTGCTTTGCCACCTCTGGCAGCAGCTTTGGGGAAAACATCATATAAAAAGGCTTCTGCAATTTTTGTATCATTTGTCATATATTCCCAGCAAGTGATCAAGACAGTGATTCCCAGTAAGTTTCAAAAAAAATCTACATAACTCTGTTTCATCTGTTATAATTGAAACATACTAATTAATAGCTCTTGGACTATCCCAACAGCTTAATTGATTTGGAACACAGTTGTCATGAGAGAACAAAAAAATACCACTGTTTTATAATGTGTTTTTCATTATTCTTCATTAGAAAACTATAGTTTTGGCAAAAATAAAAAATTTTAAACAGCCTGAATTGGAACACGGTAGAAATAAAGAAATCAGTGCAGTCTGAGTTAAGGTCTCTTTCTGTAGAAAGAGCTTTCCAACTATGAGCGTCTTCACAGAATGGTGATGCTGGTTCACTGAAGATCTGAAGAACTAAGGGGAACTTAAGACTCTTCTCTATTTCTGGAGAGCTTCTTTAGTGACAGACAAGAAACTTAGCTAGTAGTAAGTCATCAGAATGAATCTTGCCTGGGTGGGCATCTGGCAGCCAGCCAAGGTCAACCCACCACAGACAGTTTGCACAGGGGCAATAAAGATGATGGCACAACCCAGAATGTACTGTTCAGCACTGTTTTTCCTCTGAGTATCACCAGTCACTAAGCACATATGCATTTTGGTGAAAAAGTCATCAGTCCATTACAGTCATATCCTAAGAATATCAATATATATATCAGGACTTAAACTAAAGTGATAAACATGAATTAACTACAGAGAGAGCAAGCAGCCTTCCAACAATAATGCCTTTTTGTCACTCTCTACTGGAGTTGGGTCAATATGGAACAAAAACATTCATTTGTCTTGTTGAGTTAATTTGATTTTTTGACTTTTTATCGTCTTTCATTCTCATTTTTCCTTCCCACACATAAGCATTTTATTTCACTCATTTCCTATACACATTTAAGAAAATGGATGTTAGCAGAATACATTTTTACATAAAGCTAAATGTCAAATTCATTAAATATTTTATGCTGGCAGGAAGTGCATATGCTCTTAACCAGTGAAGGAAAAGTAGTGACACAACATGATATCTCCAACTAACAATTTTTAAAAATATAAGAAAATTACAACCTGCTTGTAGATGTTAAATGGCTAGAAACTGGGTGCTGGGTAAACTTGACTGGCTGGATTACTTATTAGTCTAGTTCTGATTAGTTTAACAAGCACATAAAAGATTAAAAAGTCTATACAATTACCATTCCTCTGAGCTATGCCTTGTCCCTTCTCTTTGTTTTCAACAGATTTTGTGAGGCTGTTGAAAGACTCTCTGGCATCCTATCATTTCACTTTAGCAATTCTGAACATAGTCTCAAGACATAGAAAAGAAGCATGTACAAGCTAATTTAATTTTGGTCAAGAAAGTATAATGAGAAAGAGAGGAGAGTCTGAATACCATTTTAATACTTACTGTATTTCTGAAAGGTGCTGCCATTTCTAACTGTAAATTCTTTAAAGCACAGAAGAATGGCAGTTCAAGCGTGTTTCTCACAAGGAGCTTTTAAACCAGGGAAAGGAAAAACTCACAATGGCTGCTTAGGAAAATAAAAAGTCTGCAGGACTTAACCATAAGTGACCTTAACCACATAAAAAGCAGAAAATCTCACTATGACAACAAAGCCAATCCCAAATCTGCTTTTTCATATGTCCTTATTAATAGTTACATACTATAATTATTTATTTCATTAAGAATAAACTCTTCAGAACAGAGGCCTTGACATCGGCAGTGTTTAGAAACAAAGTGTCACTGCCTTGAATATATCACATATAGCAATAATTACCATATAACACTGTCTTTCAAATCATTCTGGAAAACTCTGATGCTGGTCAACAATAATTTTCCTTAATCTTTCATGTGAGGAATTCCAAAGTATTTTTAGACTCCTTCTTGCAGATTGATCCAACTTTGATTAAGATTTGCACAGAAACCAGATTCAAGCCAAGAAAAGCTGGGTGACTTTGTTAGTGTAGTGCTGAGCTTCTGTTTATAGGCCTAGCCACTAAGCAGAACATACTCAGTTTAAAAGAGTGCTGTACCAGGTAGGTTCAAGTTCATAGTTTCCTTGGGCTGGCCTGAGACAGCAGCATTCAAATTTTGCTAAATGCAACAGTGAAGGTATAGCGTAGACAAAAAAGAAACTGCTTAACCTAGATCACACAACAAACAACAAGGCTGGAGTAGAAATCTACTCTCCTGCTCCTGCTTGTGTGTTTTAAAACCTATCCAAAAAAAGCCACTCCTGTCTGGGCATCTGTACTTTATTTTTTTATGTCCACTTTTGGTTTCTGCACAGCCTTTCATATGATGGCATGTAGTTAGTAACCAGTGAAGATGAAGATATGTTTTTCTTTCTTCAGGCTAATAGAAAAGGGAAGGAAACTCTCAATGGCACAGAAAAGGCTGTCCTATTCAACATCTTTCTCTGCTTCACTTATCACCAAAATACTGAATGGTGACTAAGTAATGACATGCTTCAGTGACCGTTAAGAGTACAGGAATATAGAAGGAGAGAATGAGTTAGAGAACCACAGAAGGCAAACACTGGATCTTTATGTAAAGAATATTGGAAATATCAGTCTCTTCCTTCAATCAGTTTTGACTGATCTCTTATCTTGGTTTGAACTATAGTAAATCAAACTCCACCACATATTCAAATATCATTTGTCCATGACACAAAATTCAACATCCCACTTTGATTACCATTGCAACTTTCCACAGTACTATCTTAATACAAAAGAAAATGCTGTTTTAACTAAATGTAAAAATTTGAACTGTAGTCTCACAAATGAACATTAATTCTTCCCAGAATCCCCAAAGAATAGGGCAAGAAATAACTGATTAATCTGTACTATGGAAATAGGGGATTACATGTTAGGAAAAAGTCTAGCTACAAGGATAGCTAAGCATGGGAATAGCCATCGAGATACTGAAATCTTCTTCATTGGAAGTATCTATGATCAGGGCATAAAATATCTACCAGGAATCATTTAGGTCAGTGTTTTCAATCTGTGCCTTGCACACGCCTATGGACACAAGAAAAGCTATCAGTGAAGGGTAACAAAGGAAAACAGCCTAATGTTGTAGGCTTGTATCCATCATCCAGGATTTGTAAACAAACTGGTGAAATGTTAGGGGTATAAAAAAAATAAATTCTATGTCATTCATCTTTATATTCATGTCCTGACTCAAAGCAGGAAAATGCTCTTGAAATATTTTCCCTCCCTTTCTGTGTGAGATAGTCAAACACATCTGAACATTCCTCTTTGCATCAGTTCTGCCAAGTCTGTAATAATCTTTCATTATTATCTAAATATCTCAAAGTGTTTCACAAATAATAGATAAACCCCTGTGACACCGAGGAAGAACAATACTGTATGTCTTCACAGTTTGTCTCATATAAACACTGACACAGAGATGTTTGCAAATTAATTAAATTCAAGAGTAATTTCAAAAGTTTAGGATTAAAAGAAGATCTTTGTCATATATGCATCAAATAGGTACAATGATTTGTCACCAATATATTAGCAAATCTTCAAGTTCTTTCAGGGGACATGCTCTTTTCCACTATACATGACAAAATGTTGGTCTGTCTATTACAAGATTAATAGAAATCCATAAATCAGAGTTCTTTCCTTTGTTGGCTATGAAGGAAAAATATGATACCCATATGTAAGCCTTTCTTGCTGATTATTTACAAGAATGTCCAGATTCTGACCCTGCTTCTCTGCTATCAGAACTGCAGTCAGAGCCTGCCCACGGACCTAAAATGAACTACCCAAGAGTTACTACTCTCTTGCAAACACAGCCTTAGAGCTCCTGCCTACTGAGGCTACGTCAATGGCAGGGGAACAACAGGAAGCCTGTGGCTGGCTTGTGCAGGTATCAGCCAGAATGTATCCACTGACATATAAAAAATCTCTGCGAAAGTCATGGTCATGGGATGCTGGGATACTTTCCCCTCCCTCCTCCCTCTCCCAGGCACTGCAGTTTTCTAAGACGTAAGTGACAGCTCACTGGTCAAAAGAATGGATGTGCTAAGGCAGGACCATGAACTCCAGGAATAGCTGAAAGCATCCTTGTTTTTTTCTTCCTGCTTTGGCTTCAGGACAGCAGTCCTGGGGGAGTTCCTAGCTAACACTTATTGGCATTAACATGAAGATGCACCGCTACTGACACCATTTGTAGCACTACTTACAGAGCTGCCAAGTCCAGATGAATACTTGAGGGAGATTTGTCTTGTGCTGGAGTGAGATAGTACACTGCTGGAGGGCAGTTCGAATTTTGTTTCCCTTGCTTTATTTTCTCTCTCCTGACCTCTCTTCCACTCTGCCCTCCTCCAAATCCATCCATCTGCTCTTGTCCCTCACTTCCCTCCAACCATGCTGGCAGCACAGGAGGCAGCATACCCATAACTCCCTGCTCAGCTCCTCTTCTGGGCACTCTGCTCCCCTCCCCATTGCCTCTGACACTTGAGCCCAGAGCAAAGAGCCAAGTACATGCTCACATGTGACAGGACTCATCAATGAACTTCAGGTATTAGAAAACGGATAATAGAGTAGAAAAGCATTACAGTGAGGAGCAGGAAGAGTTGAGGGAAGATTAGAAGTGATTGACAGGGCAAGTCCCAAATAAGGAGCCCTCCTGCTTCAAGACTGCTGACTGTGTTTGTTCCAACACACTCATTGGCAGCAGTGCTATCATCAGGTTTATGAAGCTATTTATAGAGAAACTGAATACAGAGAAATCCAAGAAAAATTCTCACCTTTCCCTTTCTGAAATAAGACTAAACCAAACAGATCACTACTAAAACCTGTTTCTCTAGCATTAGATGAGTGTTTCTTGCTCTTGCTAAAATTGAGAGTTCTAGTTCATGCAGATCTCTGCTCTGTCAAAAGCCAAAGAAGAAACAAGTGTTTTTGGCTCAAGATCTTGGGGTACAGAGATGACTTTGTGAAAAAGACCTCCTGTCTGAAGAGATGAACATACTATTTGTTTTCCTTATTAGGTTATATATAGAAAAACTGCTTTCTTGTCAGTGTCAAGTATGTTCGAGCCTTGAATACCAGCACCAAGGAATAAATAGCAGCTCTCTGGTTCTCTACAGACTTCACCCTGCAATGAGCAACAGATATGTTGAAGCAGTGATGCTGCTGCTTATCCATAATCTTCTTTTTAAAGACTAATAAAAAAAAATCCATTGCACCATAACATGCTGTTGGATCAAATGAGTTGATTACTTTTCCTCACCTGGAAGTGTCCCAGGATTCCAGTAACATTTAGGAAGACTCTGAATTTCCCACCCCAGGAGCTCAACGCGTTCTGCTTCAAAGCGTTTATAGGCTACTGTCAGGTCACGGTTTTAGACAGTGTCCTTCTGCCAGAGTAGCTAGACTGGCATTTTCTAATATCCTATCTCAAGGAGTCACAAAAGAAATTCAGCCAATGATCTCATGGCCAGACAAAACAGTGAAGGAAACCTAAGTCTTGCAACTCAGCATAAGAAGGCCTGTGTACAAAGGGAAGAACATTCTTACTGACTGAAACCTAGTAGTAAGACAAGCAAGTGAAGGAGACAAACAACAAAGCAAAGATTCATGTTGGTCTTTCTAGCAGGAAGCTATCTAACATAAATTTGAATGTGACTGATGCTGGCTGTCTGCCAGGGGTACAGCCTAACAGTGGAGTGAAGGAATCCCTTGATCACCCCAACATGTGAAGGAGACTTTAGCAGCATCACTGACTGTATTATAGACTGGAATTGTGAGACACCAATACATCGTCCAGGTGCGGCAGTACAGTATCTCTCTTAGGTTACAGGACTCTTTTAGGTTAATAGCCAAGAAACAGATCTTTCACATATGAGTAAGGCCAGAAAAACACATGCAATATAATCTCTAACCCCAAAATAAGAATGTTGTCAGCACTAATTGTTCCCCTTCAAAGATTTCTTGGGGCATCCTTACAGATAATATCTGCACATTACTGACCATACCTAAATAGTTCATACTGATGCTCGTCTGTGAAACAACAAGTAAGAATTTCTGCATCCGCTTAGTGGTGTCTTCTCCAATCAGACTGGAATCTTCAGAAAAATACTTTGAATTCAAGCAAATCTCATTAATGATCCACCACTTCAATTAAGCAATAATTTCTCAAATTATAGCAACAGAAATACAAGTGGGTCTTTCATCATGTGTTCAGAAATCTTGTAAGAAGCACATCAGTTGGGCTATTTTTTTAGTTCACTGGAACTATATTATTTGCATATCCTGAGGATCCAGACTATTTAGTGGTCTTAAGGGCCACGAGGATGATCAGGTCACTGGATGACCTGCCGTATGAAGAAAGGCTGNATTTGAGTATATCTCCCCTAACTACAGCATGTTATTAGAAACTTAGAATACCTCTGCATTTCAGATACCTACCTGTATTTAGGTGGTTTATTTTCCAAGTCACTCTCAAATGGTTTCATTCAGTTGCCTGCATTTTATATAGTACCAAGTGAGAGGTCCTAGGGTATCCTAATTGGCCTTATGCTGTTGCTCCAGAAGGGCAGAGGTCTCCCTTTGGTCCATTATCACATATACCAGACCTATGCAAATGTCTCAGCTGCTTAAATGGCAGAGATGTGTAATTTCAGATAACTGAATCAACAAATAATGCCTGCTAGTAATGAGAAATTCAGATCACAAGGTTACATGTCAGTATATCATTGTAACCCAGTAACGAGCCCTGCTTCTCATGAAGGCAAACAAGTATGGTGGCTGTAGCATCATGAAGAGGTGGCTCTGGTGTTTTTTCTGTAGCTGTCATGATCGCTGCCACCCAAGGCGCCTCTGTGTGAACTCTTCTCGTGCAATCCAAACTTAGCAGGCTTAACATTTAAGTAATCAGTTTAAGTTAAAATAGAGGAATGTCTTTGAGATGTGTAAGTTCCTTCCTTCCTTTCAGCTGGAAGTTTCTGCAGTACCTTTTCCTTTATAATTCTTTCATCATTAAAGTGTTACGTACATAGTAGCTAGTGACTGCCTTTTGTTTCTTAAAAAGGAAAGCTGAAATTTAAGAGGATAAAAGCCCTGGTGGCTCTCCAGTAGTTAAAGGGGGCCTACAGGAAAGATGGAGAGGAGTGTAGTGATAGGATGAGTAATGGTTTCAAAGTGAAAGAAGGTAGATTTAGATTAAATATTAGTAAGGCAATCTTTACTGTGAGGGTATTGAGAGGCTGGAACAGGTTGCCTAGAGAAGTCGTGGATGTTCTCTCCCTGGAAGTGGTCAAGGCCAGGCTAGACAGGTCTTTGAGCAACTTCGTCTAGCGGAAGGTGTCCCTGCCCACGGCAGGGAGGTTGGAACTAGGTGATCTTTAAGGTCTCTTCCAACACAAACCATTCTAAGATTCTATGATTCTATGACAAACTGTCAGTATGTATTTGCTGTTTTCAAATCATGCCAATCCTCATCTGGTAAAGTCAGTAACATGTTGGTTTTTCTTCCTAGGGAAGAAAAGATGAGTCAGTCCTGCTGAGATAGGAACATATGGCTCTAACAAATCTAGGTACTCAAAGCCTGATGCTCAAAGCACTGTGATGATCCTGTAGGATAGTGATACCAAAATAACTTGAATTGCTTTGTAAGATCAGAGAATCATAGAACCATTTAAGCTGGAAAAGACCTTGGAGTCCAACCATTAACCTAGCACTGTCAAGTCACCACTAAACCACATCCCTCAGTACTACATTTACTTCTAAATGCCTCCAGGGATGGTGACTCAACCGCTTCCCTGGGCAATTCTCCCAAAAGCAAACTCCATCACTTCAGGTAGCATCAGTTTTCAAGAGTTGCCCATGGGACTTTTCAGTCCAAAAGCCTATTAATGGGTTACTCTTGTATATATATGGCAAAAAAATAGCATTAGTATTCATTACTGAAATAACTGAGAGGTCTTAACCTCTCCCACTCCTGACAATTCTACTGCTCTCCCTGTCTTAGACTTACAGCTTCATATTGCCTTTGATTCTTTTCCTTCCCTTTTTCTCATAGTACAGATGACATCTTAATGATACCCTACCCTTCATCTTTCTTACCTTACTAGAATTCAGTCATTCCTCACTATTACTAAGAAAGATGCTGTCCAGTCTTACACTCTACCACTTTCTTATTACTAATTTTACTTTTCTGTATCCATATTTTTTCTATTTCCTGAGCATCCTAAAGATGACAATGATGAAACTAACAACTCTCTGCTGTCTTTCTTCCTCTCCTGCTAACTCAGTTGTATCTTCCTATCCCTTCTCATGGTAGGACCCACAGTATTAATCTGACTGCCCTGCAAGCTCCACATAGCCTTTAGTAAAGTTCTGATTTCTTCATTCTCTTCTATTTGTTTCCCAAACTCTTCATATTTTCCAACTTGCTGTATTTGGCACTATTGCATCTACACCATGTGCTGCCAAGAGTGTCCCCCTATTTATCCAATTTCTATTCTCTTTCAAATCTCTCTTTAAAATAAACTCCTTATAGTTGTTCCATAACCCATGCTTATTAGGTACAGCAGAGTTCTGGTCTATCAGATGGGTCAGGAGGCAATATAATTTTGTGATACAAGTGCTCTGCTGACTATGGGTCCTTTGCTGAGATCAGAACTGCTTTTTTACACATTATGGCTTTCCATAGCAGTCTTCTTACACTGAGCTACTAACAACTGACTTACTAGCGCAGAAAAATATTGTCTAGCTCACAGCTGCACTCCATTTCTTTTCGTGCATTTTCCTGAAAACAGAGGACAGAAGTGAACATCCTCATTCTACTCGTCTATGCCTTTATAATCAAGTTTGCCTTCCGCATTATTCCCTTTGAATGAAATGACAGAAAAAAAGCGGGAACTGCAGCAGTTTGTAACACTCTGCAGGCAGCATCAGAAGGGATGATCCAATCCTGATACCTGCATGAAGGCATTTGAGGCACAGCTCAGCTGTCTCATATAGAGGTGTCCAGTGCTGTTTCAGATGTCTCAGGTGAACTGAGAAATCCCATGGCAGGTGACACAGGACCTGTGTAAGACTTGAACCCCTTAGAGTGGCAGCTGGGCAATATCAAAGGTCTCTAGATACCTCTAATGGGAAACTCAGTTGAGTCTTCAATGTCTGTAAAGAAGCACAAATAATACTAGTTTACTGTAGTTGTAAAGTGCAGAGATAATCTTACTTCTTAATTGATGTGATGTTTGTACGATGACAGGCTGTTTTGCTCCCTCCTAATTGTTTTAGCATTTGATTGCAATACATATGCTCTTCTTTCAATAGCAGATCCTAGATTGCTCTAAACAAGTTAATTATATTTCACAACATCCTTGTGCATTAGGGAAGGATTAATATTTCCATTTTGCAGTCAAGGAAAAAGGGAGGAAAAGAAAGGGTATGTGGCTTACTGAAGGTTATACAGTAAGTCAGTGGCAAAATCTGAAGAGGAACTCCAGACTTTCATCCACAGCTTGAATTCCCCACAGACCACTAACTCCCACGCTAAATGTTAGAATGATGATAAATGCATGATTTTAGGGTTTCAAACCGCAGAAAGCCATCCTACACAAATGACGTTTTTGTGAAAGGATGTGAGAACTTGTATCAAAACTTCAGCATTCCAAAAGGTCAGTGCAGAGATAAACATCTACCTGGAAATTCAAAAGACTTTGACAACCCATATTGCTGCAATGATTCAATAAGCAAAAAAACTGCAGGCACAAAGGATGGAATGAAACTGAACTTCATTTCTACCTACTATGAGTATCACCAGGATAGACATCCTTTCCTTGGAAAAGACATTGTACCATCACCCTGCAAGACAGTCATGCCTGGGGATAATTTCTGAGCATATTGGAAACATCTACCCTTCTTTTCTACAAAGAAACAGCAATTTTAAGCAGATAATCAATAGGAAAAAAATTTGATATTGCTGTAACATTGAAGTGCTAGTGCCTGAGCAGG
>VYZX01025088.1:5168-31869 GCA_013401335.1 Brachypteracias leptosomus
TATTGCTGGGCCCATATTTTCACCCAAATGTATTTCACCCGAATATGTACATAAATATGATTATCTTTACTTTATCTGATTCAAAAACCCCATTTTCTAGCTTTGTACTTCCATATGTGAAAGTAATCTTCAGGTGAGTTTGGCATATAAATTACGAGAAGCTACTATCACAAGAATCTCTAGTGTGAATAGGAAATATAGCATATGCTTAAAGTAAGGTACAAATTTGTATGTTGAAGTATGCTAATTTCTCAATTTTTTCAACATGTTGATCAATATAATAAAAAGATACTTCTTCCCAAGCATATATTCTAAAATTTTCAGAAGCAGAGAGGAAGGGAAGAAAAAAGACATTTCATCACAATATTGCATTTGAATCCTGACCTCATTCTTCATTCTCCTCATTCCTCATCTCCACTAATTCTGTCAAATTGGCAAATCTAGTAAGGATTTAAAGAGATATTACCTTTTTTTTCTCAGAAGAAAAAATATGCACTATAGATGAAAGCTTTATAAACTGAGATAATCAGAATCTATGGATGCAATAGCTTAGTAACTGAAGAATCAGTTTGGAGTTATGTTATTTACTGTTTTTTTGATGCTTGTTTACTCTTCACTAGTGACTTATCTAAATAAGAATCCTTTCTGAAGACATTTGTTCAAAACAGTTGTTGGCACAGGTATAATTAAGGATATATGAATTTAAGTTTATTCATATGCCTATAAAATGTTTGGCTAAAATGTATATTTAGTATACTTTATAAATCATATACAGCTATGAATGCTGGTTTTGAGAAGAAAGTTCATAAGCCAAAGCAGGATCAATAAGACACTTCAGGGATTCATTTTCTTGAAACATCACATATTGCTTTGCAATTTTATCATGCATCACTTTAAAGTGGGTTGAGCCAGATTCTCAAGCTGCATAAACAGAGGACAGCATTCACTTGCCTCTTTTGAAACTTTCAGAAACTTGTTGTGAAAGAACTAGAATGTATTAGGGACAATCCCTATTGAAGCTGTTTAAGTGTTCTTAAAAATTTACATTTGAATTTACATTTGCAAGTTAAATTTACAGTGTAGTTATCCTCCCTATTATGCTGTTGATTGAACTGAAAGGAACATTTTTGGCTGAAGATTGATCATAACTGTTAAATTTCAGCTAAAGCAAAACAACTATTCTTTGGAAATGGAAAAAAAAAGGGTTTTTTTTTAATGAAACAAATCATATCATTTGGATGAAGAAATATAGTGTTTTCATACTTTAAGCAAAGACTTGAAATTGGAGAGCTGGAGAAATAGAAGAGAGGATTAACATGAGGTCAGAGATCTGTTTTGTTGTCTGTGTGAAAGACACCTGCCTTTGGCTGTCTTACAAACTCCTGAAAAAACGTTGTTTGCACATGCTGAATCTGGGCTTGTGTGCGTCTGCCAATGTATTCTCTGAAGATGCCATCTGCATTGAGCATGTGGCAGCACAAGGAAAGTCTTTATGGATTCCAGGGTCCACTGAGGTTATGGGCACACAAACCACAAACAAGAAGGCTCCCTCCTGAGAATGTAACAAAGTGCTTGCTGTTTCCCAGTGACAGTGGTAGAATAAAAAGATGTAACAAGTGAAAAAATAAAAATCTATGTACATCTGGGTACCATGCCTTAAGTGGTAAATGTTTTTCTAACTCAAACCACTTCTACTCATGTAGGAAAATGTATTTATGACATTGACTACGGCTACCTTGTAATGGTAAGGACATTTCCCTTTTCACTATTGTGTCATACAGCTCCAATCAAGAAATCACTAAAGTCTAGTGGAACACTTCAATTGATGTCACACATTGTATTCTAAGCTAGAAGAAAATAACTGAATCTTGTAATTTTCATAAGTCCTTTGATTAATAAGAACAGGTTGCTAACCTAATGAGATAATTGTATGTATCTTTTATGCAAACAACATGTCAAGAAACGAATCAATATTTTCAGTAAACACTGTGATTCAAGGTATCCTATTTATTTTAGATTTGTACTTTTCATGATATTTGCTTTTTATTGCTGTTTTATTTCTTGTAGTAGATGTCAATAACGTACAACCTGAAGTAATTATTAAGAAAAGTGATAGCATGTTTGCTAGCAGTGGAAATGCCCCAAGTACTGTGTCTTCTAATTTATTTTCACCCTCAGTTAAATCCTATTATTTTAGCCAGATATGTTGGCACTTTCATGGGGCTAGGAGTTTGCACAGCTAGGAAAAATGATGCTGTGAGAAAGAAAATGTTTTACATGAACAGGAGAGAAGCACAGAAAAATTAAACAACTTGCCTAAGGTCACACAAGAAACTTCTAACAGAGGTAAGAATTAAAGAGAAATCTTCTGAAAACTATAAGGAACATGTTAACTAGGAATATACCTCTCTCCTGCAGCAGGCTACTGCAGGTTTCTATTTTCCTTTCCTCAAAATAATGTTTCTGTATAATTTGTGAAATCTATCATTAAAATTGGTTAATTCAGAGTAATTTTAGAATATCATGGTACCCCTCTTTTTATATTAACTCTCTAATGAGAACAAAAATGAACACAAAATCCAGTCTGTTAAAGCAGTGAAGTTTCACCAAGTGTATCCAGTCTTGGGATTTGAATGGCTACCTAGAATAACAGTACAAACCTGCTTTCTGTGAATATATACTAGGAATAGGAAATGATAGCCAAGTAATTCTCATAACAGTTAGTCTCTTATGAATTGATATTTATCTGGGTGGAAATTTCTTGGAATTTCAGAGCCTTAGCAACTGCTGCCAAATCTCTACAGGATCTTTTTCTGGACGAGAATTTAAAACACTGTCTGACTTGACATAAAAGATAGTCAATTTAAAATTCCCAGATCCTATCTTTTTTTCCTGTAGTGATCACTGACCACTGATGTCCTGGTTTGAGCTCAATAGTGCTCAACATATTCAACTCAAGCCTGAAGTAAAGGTATTGCCTGTACTGCACATTTCTTCTCTCTCCAGGATGTATGTATTATCTGGGTTATCTCCCATACTATAAGCTCAGTTCTGTTTATGTTTAAATTTTCATGTTGCTTTCTACTGTAATTATAAAAAATTCATATCCTTTTTCAAGTTCCACCTGCCCATATCTACTTTTTTTTTTTCCTTTTTCATTGCATTGGTTTTTTATCATTATTTAACCAAATACCAGTTCAGCATCTTCTGTGCTTCCATTGAGGACCCTTCTTGCAGAATGCACAGAGAGACAAGCTTTCTCTGTTTTCATCTAGTGATGAAAATCAGTAGAAAGATCTACATTAATTTAAATTTACTTTGGATTGAGCCCATAATAATATTAAATGTACAAAAATATGTTGCCTAGTGATAATCTGAGCTGAGCCTTCACAGCTGTAAAGGAGCTAGCTACTGTTTCACATATGGACCTTGCCCAGTACTTCAAAGGATCAGGACTTTGCTCTTAATGGTTGCACGTATCTCCACCGAAGCACATATCTGACATAGTAGCAGGTGGTTATAGCAATTGGTTTGGGTATTTTTTAGTGCTTTCAATTCAGAGAAAATGTGAGTTCAGTTCATTCTCATTTGTGAACAAACTGGAAGAAGTAGATAGCAGTATTAATGATATCATAATTGTCATTTAGAGATCATGTGGAGACCTGCAGAGTCATTCTTAATCATGGTCACAGAAACCAAAATAAAAAGGCAAAGATTCATCATTATACATTTTAATCAGATGAAAAGTAATTTTGATGTTATCAGCATTTCTTCCAAATAACCCTATTATTTTTGATTAAGGATAAATTACATTTTTTCCAGACAAAATGTGAAGCACATTTAATAAGAATCTTAACAAACTTCAGTTTAAACTATCCAATTAATTTAGGCAGCAAATGTCTAAATAGGTTAAACTGTATGTGGCAGAATAGCAATGAACATTTTTTTCTCTGACCATTGAAGTGGTCTAATCACCCTCATACACTTCTAAATTGCAGTTGATATCTCCCTTTTTCTTCCTTTCTATTATGATTGCTATAGGGAGATGAAGCATTTCCTGCAAGTCAAGGGAGAAGGAAAGCTGAATAGAATGCTGAAAGTGAATTGAGACAAGAATAAAGGACAGTTATTAAATTTGTGAACTCTATCAGGGGACAAGAAAATAAACTGTATGACTGACTAGAAGTGTATTGGAGTATGACATTTCATTTTTATGCAGGTCTCAGTGTGATAAAGGTAACACTGAAGAACACTGCAATTCCACAAAAGCAGTTAGCACGTTCATTGAATATCAAGATGGCTAAACTGCTTCCCTTTTGTCACTGTCTCATGTTTTTATACAGGGCAATATAGTTCAGGGTCTCATGACTGAACATCAGACTCTTTGCTCCTATAGCAAGTTTATTATAGGTTTCCTTTTTATTCCACACAGGAACATAATTTCTAGTTGACATTTTTTTTCTCCTTTCAGTTCATAGGAATTTATTCATTTAGGAGTTTTCAGACTATATGTGCTCAAGCAAACCAAAATGAATAGAAATGCAAAAAGAAATGAGTTGTAAGCTCACCATTAGGGATACATTGAACATGTGCTGAAATAGAGAGCAAGCGGCTAAAATGAAATGCATTTGAGTGTGAAAAGACTGTAGAATTGGTTGCAAAGTTACAAACCATTTTAGGACACAGTCAGACACCAACACTATCTGTTTGCTAAAGAAAGAAAAAGAGAGAAAGGGATATGATTACTGGTCAGACAAGAGTATGGCAATATGACTTGAAGCCCTGACAGCCCCAGACTAGGCCCGGATAATCCAGCCTGTGTGCTGTAAAGCCAGATTCCTAACTTCAGCAAGTCTTTGACAGAATTAAGCTATCCAATATTGCCTTGGATTCAGAGCATGGGAAAACTAATGGAGCAGACCAGTGAATTGTCTACCAGATTGTGAAAACATGGATTTTATTAAATATTTATGAATGGATATCTTCCTGTGAAGAATGGCTTTGTCCTCTATTTTGCTAAAACATTAAGTAATTCCTTCAAAATACATACAATTTGTCCGAAATTTGCTTACATATGGAGGAATGTCAAATGATATCATGCACGGTTTGATTTTTTTTTAGCAGATATTTTATAAAACAACAACAAAAGGTTAAATCCTATAGTTCTGAGTAGGTCTAAGGATGAAAGCAAAATGTCTAATATTGTTCCTCAGTATATTCTAAAAGCCACATTGTCCTTCAAAACATAGTTCAGACTTCAAATGTACCCACATAGGATGCACCTACATTACTGACTAGTGCTATAATAAGAAGGTAGAAAGATTTGACTTTCCATTATGGTTATAGGACCATATATACTCAGACTACATCTTTAGAAGCAATGAAATTTGCACCAACTGTTGGTTGTAGGTACACACTGTGCAGTTGTACCTAATAGGCAATGTGAAGTACATTTCTGTAGAGATATCCTGGATTATTTTGCTGTCTTTGCTAAAATCCTGCACACATGTAGAGAGTAAACTGCTGGAAGGTCATTTTTCTACATTACAAGTGGCGATCTAATGATGGTGCACTAATGCACAATTTCAGTCTTGGCTTAGTCAGGAGGAAACCCTTAAAGAGAGCACAGCAGTGTTCTGCAGTGCACAGCAAACAAATCCAGGCATAGATACAAAGCAAATCTACACCTAAAAAGAGCCATTCCAAAGCACTAAATCACCAGTGTAGAAGCACACACAGTGGCATATCAAGATAGTTCTCTTCCCTAAGCTCTGCTTAGTTGAGTGGGAGATTCTGGCTACTTCATCATAAGTAATTCAGCTGTCAGGATCAATCCAGCTTCTTCTCTGCTCCTAATAAACATACACGTGTATCACATTACTTCCAAGCTTCCTTTCAGAGCAAATCAGCTAGCTCCCATTTAGACAAGTCTTTGTTTTGGTGGAAATTCTCTCTAGGGGTCATTTTTGGTAGACTTTATGGCTTAATCACAAACATTTGGCTCTTTTAACTTGCCATAATCTTTCATGATTATCCGTGGAGGTCTTGTGCTTGTTATAAAATAGTGGTGTCCCCTGTTCCCTCAAGTGACATCTTGCTATTAATTACTCATAACATTATTGGAAACACATGTACAGTAAAAATTAGATTTTAAATCAGAGGGACACCTCTGAGTGTTTGGAGTTTGGAACAGACCTTGACAAAGTTTTACATAATATGGAGATAGCCTGCCCAGTCCAGTGGAGTTTAGCCTTTGGCAGTATGGAGATCAGCCTTAATGCACCATGTCACCTTGGGACATGTGGATACTCTTACAATAGAAAGTTAGAATAGTTAGTCTTAGCCTTCAACATGATCTAAGAGGAAATCTCTTGATCCATCCTTCACAATTTATAATCTTTATAATCTAAGTAACACAACTATGATGTGGCTTTACCTAACAAAGATTGTTTAAACAAAATTTATCTGTAAATTAAAGTGCCACTGTTTTATTAGGGAGCTTTGATTTCTTTATTTTCACATACTTTGTGCACAGACTTATAGTCTCTGTTATTTTTGTTCAGCTTTTCAACCAATCTTAAAAATCCAACAAATTAATAACCTTTTTCATTTGTGAATTCTTTCCTTCTATCTTATTGCTTGGTCTCACACAGAGTTCAACCTGACTCACTCTTTTTTTTTTCTTAATATGACTCCATTTGTTTCTAGGGTCAATTGGCATTGACAGTCCAATCCATTTCAAACTGACTTTGCTGACAGCAAAAAAAGGAATATCTCTTCCTGAGATTCTTCTTTAAATTACAATTAAATATGTTCTTTCTCCACTAGGATGAAGTTTGTAGCGTGCTGTAGTGCCCCAGAGCAAAAGATGTAGCATGTAACTCAGGATCATACTCATGTTTTATCCTACTATACTTGGAAAAAACAAATCAATACATAAAATGACCTTCTTACCAGAGTGGGGGAATAAACTGAGTGGCTTAGATTCATTGGGATTAAGAACAAGCATGATCACATCATTATGGTCTATTAAAATGATCTCTGTACTGAACCCAGCAACCTACATTTGGCCTCATATCTTGATTATGATCAGTATCAAAAGAACTGAGAATCCTTCTGCTTTCCTGACAATTTATTTCTGTGGTAGATGGTACTATTATTTTGATTCATGTACCTTTTAATCTGTACCTCCCCATTTCTTGAACTGTTGCACTACAGCATATGGCTGAAATGTTCTTATGTTTTTATTTTTGTTTTGTAGTACTGATAGGTTATTTGAAAGTCTAATTCGAGACAACAGGTCTTGCACATTTGGAAGATATTGAAGTTCATGGTTGTGCTATTTGTCTTTTTGTTTTTTGGAGGTGATATTCGCCACAGTGGGAAACGTACTTAAGTCTTCACATAGAGCATCCATGAGGTGTTAACGGAAATGTGTGTGCAGCAGGATTAAAAATAATTCATTAGCCTAAGCAATACATGTATATGATACCATTTGTTATCCAATGAAATAAAGACATAATAATTTGCTTTTGTTTCTTTAATTTTGTTAGAATTCTATAAAATGTGCTGTGCTGCTAGCTCTCTTCTTCCTCAGACCAACACCAAACTCAGCAACATCCCCTCAGCATAACTTCATCTGTTTGCTCTTCTCCATCTCAAATCAGCCAAAGGGGAACATGCTACTGAGAGAGCTCAGCAAGCTGCCTCCAACAAGAAGCTCCTCCAACTGGCCCCAACAGGAACTCTCTTCTGCAGGAACTCTTCAAACTGATCAGCTTCTTGTCACTTCTTCCCAACTGGTTCAGCTCCTGCTTCTTTCAAGTCTGAGTGAGTTCCTGGTTAATATATCTCTAGCCTCGCACACCCCCCCAACCATGATCACCTGGAGGAAGGTGGGGCCTCACACAGGTGTGCCAGGTTCTGCCTCTGGGGCCTTGGGGAACCACTTGGGGAACAAAACATTCCGCTGGGTTGTGACTGATCCATAGGTCAATTCCAACTCAGGGCCCACAGCCCAGGCCCCAGCACTTCATGTGCACATAGAAATCATGGGTAGAACATCTGATAGATGCTGACTCCATCAGACATGTTTTACAAGTAGAATAAGTTACACTGTAAAGCAAAGTTTTCTTTCCAGTTAGCACTCTTGAGAAGATTAGTATAATATAGCCTCTTTTTACATATTATATTTAGACATTTAGAAGACAATAGCAGAAGATGAAAACCATAACAATAAACACGAGTTTGGCATTTGCAAAACAGATGTTCATAAATCAGCTGAACTTTGCAATTTTCTATATGTGCCACAAAATTTGACTTGAAGCACACTCGAAAGTGAACATTTCTAAAACATTGGAATGAATCTGCTAAAGTTAACTAGCCCATGAAAATGACTGATATTTTTGGTGGATTATTTGGCCAGATTTAATTTCATATAATGAGACAGGCATATAATTCAACCAGGCATGAAAATTCTTTGAGTCTTAATAGTTTGCTGTTCTTGAAAAACTAATCCCCATGGACTGCTAATTAATCAGATTATGTAAATATTTTGGGTTTTCAATACTTACCAAAAAGTTGCATGTTTTAATATTGCAATATGCCTTGCATATTAAACATGCTTGGGATAAAAATATTGTGAAAATTAATGCTAAGTGTATCTTGAAGGTGTAACTATTGAAGTTTAAAACCATGATTGATATTACAGATTTAAATATGTGTGCATGTGGAACCAATTTGCTACTTTGACATACAGTAGGCACTTGAAAATTTCCCAATTCAAGATTAAAACTGGATACAAATTTTGTAGAGAAAAATTAGGTTTCAGTAAAACTAGATTTTCACTGGAAAATATGTTATTATTTCTGATATTAAAACCCTGAAGCTTGGATTAGACTTTATCATGGTGTATGGTAGAAGAAAATATAAAATTTAAAAATGTCAAATATTTGTTATATTTGTTACGTCTATACTTACTTATCCTTACTTGTAGTTATGTATATGCATATTTGTAACAGGATCTCTACATATGTGATATGCATTTGAGGGGGAGATGGACATTTAATCTTAATATAAGAAATAATTTCATTTTAAAATCTCAGCATTTCACACAAAAAGGGAAATCAACATTTACAACAGGGTATAATATTGCATTTTTCTATACCTGAAATATATTTACCTGACAACGAAGAGACCATCAGTCCAGATGTGATATGATCACAATAGGAGTGACTGTTGGATGTAGGTAAAAGTTTGAGAAAACCTGAGCTTCAGCACCTAACCTAAATTTACTAGCCACCCAGCTGTTAGCTGTTGGCAGGCGTCTTAAGGAAAATGAGTAAAGAGAAAGCAAGCTCTGAGAAAGAGATGGAAAAAGACATGAAATCCATGCTAGAAGACTATAACAATAAGACACAGAAAACAGAGCTAAGCAGAAATTAGTTCTATTTCCCTCACTTCCTTTCTCTTATTTTTAATAATTAGAACAATTACTTAAGGAAGCAAAGATTATACCAAGCAATAATATGTTGCAAATTCTGTGTTTGAAATGTTCGAGGTCAAAACACAATTGATTTCCTTTTGGAGAATTTCAGTTTTGCAGTATAGGGAAGGAGGAGGATGAGTCATAGCAGGAGGGAGAGAAAGAAGAAACAACAAACCTAATAAAAGAACTTCTTTCAAAATGGAGCTTGATCAATGGATTATGTGATGTGGTTATCTGCTCTAACATTAGCAAGGGAATGGTCTCAATGATCAACAAAGTCCCTTTATGATCTAATATTCTGCAGTATCTATCTTTTTAAGTTTCTTCAGGGATCACTCCAGTTTCAGGATGATAGCTCTAATTGAACCCAAAGGTGGTAAATACATTGTTACAATGCGAGATAGTAACTCCTTCTGGAGACCGAGTTCTCAGAGCATTGTAGTTGGAAATTTGCATCAGAAATGATTGATTCTGTTGCATGATTATGGTGATAGTATGATTATTTGCCTTTTAAAAAATCTTTTATTTGCACAGCTACTATCCAAAGCTCTGTTAGTTTTTACTGACTGTAACATAAAGAAGAATGTTTCAGTCATGGGCCCAAACTTTAATAATGTTGTTCTCTCTGAGCTTGTAAGTAAACCAAGGTCATGCTCTGAATCAGGGCACACTTTTTTCAAGCTTCTTCATGAACATGAATTCTACATGGAACTGAGCATGAAACCCTTCCTGTCATCCTCAGTTTGTTATATAGAATCTGCAGCTCATATACCTGACATGAAGACAAGTAGTTAAAATTGTTATGTTGGGAATGAGAGGGAAAAAGCATAATGGAAACATACTCCAGCATAATATTCTTTCTCTAGGAGTGAAACAGAAATAAAAATAGAAATATTTTACTAAGATAAAAACAGTCTGCCCTCAGAGAAACAGAAAATCCCATTTAATCCCATTCTTGCTGTTGTTAGCTGAAGTTGCAACCAGAGGTTGATCAGTGCACTTTTCATTTCAGAACACTGCTACTTTACTACAAATTATTGCTACATTTTATAGGAAGGAACTTCCATAAGGAGCATGCATTAATAGAGTTTTTCAGTTTCATGTCAAAGTTGAGTAATGCATAAGGCTTGTGGTATATTTGCCCTTAATGTTACATTGTAGATAAATTGGTCCCATAAGTTTTATGTTTTTTCTGTATTTTATTAATGCAGTATCATTTTCTCTTTTTACTTTATAGGAAGTATAGTCAGTGGACAGTGACACAAATACTGTTAGAGATGTTATAAAAATCGTAAAAGTGAAGAAGGAATTATTTGAATTATCTCCTCTGTTTCTGATTTTACACTATTTCGGGTTTGCTCGACAATTCTTTGATATATTAAACATGTAGCAGTAGAGATGAGATGAAAAAGAATCACATGGGACCCTGATGAAAATCTTTTAGAAAGCAATCTTACTATCTTCAGAAAGTAGGAGGTAAAAACTGAAAAAGCATTTTTACAAGCAGTTTAAACTAGACATATAGAACCAAGTTTTTTATCAATATTATGATGTTTGTATCTAACCTCTTTGAAAGGAAGAAAGCTCCATATACATATGCTAGTTGTCGTTTTCAAACTTTTTGTAAAGCTCTGTATGAATAATTTGATTTGAAAGGTTTAGATATGGTGAAATTCATTCTTGGGCTGAAAGAAAAGACTCTTCCACACTTCAGCTATACTTACATCACCAGACCACAAAAATATAAACAGGACGAATTTCACTTACTGATTAAGAAGTGTAATTTTAGACTGGAAAACAAGATACTGTAAGTATCATCTCATAGTTTGCAAAGTAAGCTATTTTTCAGCTGTTCCCTGGAAATAATTTAAACTATTTTTAAAAAGAGCAGGATAAATAGTCTCCTTTTATTCCAGAAAGTTTGCTTCTCTTCAAGTTTCTAATAGCCTTTCTACTGAAATGTTGTAATGCACATTGGAGGGCTTTTTGACTAGAACTTATCAAAAAGAATGCAAGTTTAGATACAAGGAATATTATCCATATTTGAAAGGAGAAGAATCATTTTAGAGATATGAGAAATAAAAAACATAGTTGAAAATATAGAAAAAGAAAATTCAAAAATATAAATAACCAAATTAGTTTTTGTAGATAATGATAATTCATGAGTTTCTCATGACTGTGGAATTTTTAGAGGTTGTCTTACTGAGAAGAATTTTTATGGTTACATTTTCAGTGTCAAGACCAGGTTGACAGTAATTTTTCTGAGAATTCTAGATAGGTATTTCAATGCATCATCTAGTCAACTTTCAATTTATTCGTTGCCTTCTCTTATTCTCTTGCCATTAGATATATAGTAAAATTCAGCAATGCAAACTTTGTCTGAATTGACAGGTTAAATAAATTTCATCTACAAGTCGTCAGCTATCTCTAGCCTTCTGTTCTTTATAAGTCATCCCATACATAATTTTGAATTTAAATGTTTTCTTCAAGTTTTTGTAATTTTTTTTTTAAGAGAGAAAATATTGAGTATAGAAAAACAAAATGTAAAATAATATATACAGTTATAATAACTATAAAAAGTGATCTCTGATGTTAATAAAATATGTTGATAGTTTCAAAGGTTCTTTTTGCTTACAGTTTTAATTGTGAAAGTTTTCTTACTTTAAGGTGGGACACAATCCAATGCTTCTGAAAATATTTGTAGTATTAGAAAAATTTAAAAGAATAAATTGTTCTAAAAGATGTTTCATGTAGTATTTATGAACACTGAAGATTTAGAAAATATTTATTTTGTTATAGATGACACATACTTTTTCTCCTCTGATAAACACAACTCTATGAAATAAGACTAATAACAAACAATAACACTAGCTTACTAGGCATAATCTGCCAGATTGAATCGTGAGATGATAAATGGTCTGATGGTTCAAAGGAAAGAATAGAACGTTAACAGTAATAAATCTTATTCATTCAAATGTGTAATAAAAGGGGTCTCAAAGTATGATGTGTACACTGCTAGTGACAAAAGACATATCAAAAAGCAGAGTAATAGCTGCCCCCCTGACACCTGCCAAATATTTGTCTCATTGTCTTTTCTTTGGAGGTTGTGGACAACTGCTGCTCCTCTGCCTGCTGAGAGGCAAGAGTTGATCTGGAGCTGGCAATCTTTGTGCAGGTTCCAGGTGAGAGGGGAAGGTGGAGCTAGTGCCCCGCCTCCCTCTGCACTGGTTCAGAGCCTGTTGCAAAGCCCCAGCTGCTGCCTCCTGTCTCCTGCATACATCAGTGTCTCAAGGATACTGGTATCTGAACAGATCAGATTTGAGAATCCCTGCTCTGATATTTGTCCTGCATATTTCTGTATGAATCAGGGTCTCCTACTCACTGTCCCTGCAGCATACAGAACAGGGAAAAGCCATAGAAATCATGACAAGGGGTGGCACACAGCGATGCCGTGATCTTTACCAAGCAGTCACAGATGCCTTGCTAAAAGGTGATCGTGGGTCCTCTTTAAGAATAGGAACTGGACTGTCAAATAGCAGCTGCTAAGCATCATAGTCTGCCTGGAACAGAATAGTTTCAAGTGCTAGAGTGTTACACACCTCAGAAAGGTACTGCAGTGGTTTAATCATGGGAGAGCCATATATGCGGCTACTGCTAGAAGCCAGTGTCCAGAGCAAGGGCTCTAGAAATGAACTGGAAAAAGGACCAGTGTTTGTCATTGTTTTCCAGGTGTGTGGGACAGCCTCCTAAGAGAACAGTAACTTCAGAAGGATTCTCAAGTGGGGCAGAAAGAATAAAAAAGAGAAATAACATTAAAAAGGGATTAGTGTTGTGTGTTCAGGGTCATTTTTAGGAAGACTAGTGGAGCAATGGGTGTGAAGGAAAAGGAAAAGGTTAGGTTACAGAATGGTAAACAGAGTCATGCACAGGGCTGAGCAGGAGCAAAGAATGGTAAAAAGGAGGTGTTGCCAATATCACTAAAACAAAGTGACAATAATTATGACTTGTAAATTGATTGTGGATTAACCTGTCCTCTGTAGAGGATAATAGACACCTGTAGAGAATTTTTGCTTACCTCTCTGCTATAACTCACAGATTCCCAATTACAGCCATTTATCTGCAAGGACATATGCATTTTCTTTGATCTTCTTGCCGTTAACTTTTGCCTTTAACTTCTTTCCTTTTACTTTTACCTATCCTTCATATCTTACCAAACCCAAAGGCTTTTATGACATCATCAGGCTGGGTCATATATATATATATTTCCATGGGAAGACAAACACCTAGAGTCAGGAGAGAATAAGCAGCTCCACTCCTACCCAGACTAAAGGTATTCCTTTCTGAAGTTACCACAGACAAATGTTCCTCATCCCTGGGATTTTTATTTAGGAACGGTAATATATGTTATTTTAATTATCTTCTATCTAATCTTACATGGGTCACTTCTGCTATAAATTTAGAAAATATGTATTACTGCACTTTTAAATGAAATAGTTTAAATGCAAAGCATGTGGATATGTATTTTTAAAAAAAGAATAGAAAAAGGAAATAGAGTAGTAATTGATTTTTCCAAACAAGTGTATCGTCTACGAGACTTATATCAAGGGAGGGTGAATTGGTGAAGGCTGTGACCAATGACCTTGCAAAAGTTATGAAGTATGGAAAAATCCCATGTCACAATTTCCTGTCCATTTTTAAAAACGTATCTTTTGAGATATTTGGCAGTAGAAAGGCTAAGTATATTTCATTGTTTTGAAAGGTCTGTTGGCTTTCACAAGATTGGTAAACATGGAGCAACTGAACAGAATGTATTGCAGGTGAGGAACGCTGTGCAATATTTGGAAAAGTACAGTAGTGCATGGAGATATTACTGGAACTTGCAGGATATCAAGGAATTCTGCATTCTACAGTATTTCCTGTGGAGGGTGATCTCACATCACTTAAAGGATCCCATTAATTCCTACTGGTCATTACCATATATGAAACAGTGTAATAAAGCAATATAAGAATGCGATGTCCCAGATTCCATCTACTGTTCTGTGATGAAAACAACAATATGAAATATTGCATCTCTTATACCTAAACATAGAATATCTACCCTAAAAAACTATGCCATTTGGTATCATGGTCTGCACCCTTTTACCATTGTGCATTAATCATTTTTAGTTCCAAGACATGTACTACATACATTAGTATAAAAATTGAAGCCAAGCCTGGAAGTGATGGAAGAGAAATGCCACAACTGGCTTCCATTGCAAGTGACGCATTATATCTTTAGGCAGCAATAAAGGTAATGATTTCAGAGCTCTAAAATAAGTCTGCTAGATTTATGTTCGCAAAATTTTTCTCATTTTAACATTCTGAGCAATGTAACATCATTATCAAAGGTACAATGTTACAACTTTATGAAAAAGTATCCATTGGTACAGACTACATGTTCTGTAATCTCACCTGTTTTCTGCTTTGTAACAATTTCCAAAGTGCTCTACAAATCTATTCTAAATAAATGGAATCTATCACTTTATTGTATAATCTGTTAGTAGTCATAAAAAATTTATTTTAAAACTTGCTGACTTTAATTTTTTATAAAACAATGAAGCTAAGAGATCAAATGATAAAATATTTCAACACTTAGAATATTTCAGATTTTACTTTCAAAGATGATTTTATATCTAGAAATTTGTTATCAAAGAAAAAGTCGGACTGTAAAAATATATTATTTCAATGAACTTTAAAAAATTTAGGTGTTTAAGGTGGAAACTTATTTATGAATTAAGAAACAATAAACTTTATTGAAATTTCTCCTAATATTGGCAGAATTCTGTTCTACTAATAGATGCAACTTATTTACCCTTGCACTTATGCTTGTTAATCTGGCCAACTCTTTCACCTGGACTGTTCCATAGGTGAACTAATTCCATAATTAAAAGTTTCAAATTCGTAAACATATTTTTTTTAAAGTACTTTCTTAGTTTGGCATTTTAAACTCTCTGACCCAGATCTCAAAAGATATATAGGCACCTCTTTCTTTACCTTCCCAAAGTCCCCAGGGCTGCTTTTCAGCTGCTACTCAAACCACAGTTAAATAAATCTTGGTGCTTAATTTTCTGTGTCAACACTTGCAGAATCACTGCAGCAAAATACCTCTTCAGAGTCATAGATTAAACCAAGGCTTAACAGGGTTCAAAATGATTTCTCAAATTGCATGTGGTGCACAAATTCTTTGTGATACTGTGATTTGATCTCAATGTTATGTTTAAAGCATTTTTGGCACTGATTAGCAGTGCTACTTCATTAAGATTAAAAGAGGAAATCCAGCTACACAGGGAAGAACAACAGAGGGCCCCACAGAAAGAGTCTGTCTGGACACAAGTAAGTTAAAAGTAAATGCAAGAGGAATATTTTGCAAAAGGAGGGAGAGCAGTCAGATGTTTCAGGAGCTGCTGTTTGGCTAACACAGACATGGATTCTGGCATTAAATAGATCAGAACAGCTCTAAAAGCATTATATGAGACACCTTTCTCAAAACCAACTTGCATACGTACTTCATATTGAGCTGCCTCTGGTACTAAAATCAAAGTTGCCTCATTAGAAAAGACTAACAGCTATTCAAAGGAATTCACTTAGCAGACAACTAATGCCCTTTTTCAAACAGGGAAAAAAGGAAGACCCGGGCAACTACAGGCTGGTCAGTCTCACCTCTGTGCCTGGCAAGATCATGGAGCAGATCCTCCTGAAGGCTCTGCAAAGGCGTATGGAAAGTAAGGTGATTGCTGGCAACCAACATGGCTTCACCAAGGGCAAATCTTGCCTGACAAATCTGGTGGCCTTTTAGGATGGAATAACAGCATCGATAGATAAGGGAAGGGCAACTGACGTCATCTACCTGGACTTGAGCAAAGCCTTTGACACTGTCCTGCACAACATCCTGGTCTCTAAATTGGAGAGACATGGATTTGATGGCTGGACTACCCAGTGGATAAAGAATTGGCTGAATGGTTGCACTCAAAAAGTCACAATCAACGGCTCGATGTCCAAGTGGAGACCAGTAACAAGTGGTGTCCCTCAGGGTTCAGTACTGGGACTGGTCCTNACTTTTTGCAAGGGCCTGCAGTGATAGGATGAGGGGTAATGGGTTCAAACTGGAAGAAGTAGATGGATGCTCCATCCCTGGAGGTGTTCAAGACCAGGCTGGATGAGATCCTGGGCAGCCTGGTCTAGTGGGAGGTGTTCCTGGTGTGGCAGGGGGGGTGGAACTAGATGATCTTGAAAGGTCCCTTCCAACCTAAGCCATTCTATGATTCTATGATTCTAGGTAGGTTTTGAAGATGCTACTACCAAAGATCTGTTTTTCTCTGCTTCCCTTTTTGCTGTCATCCCAAAAGCTCTGCTGGCACTAGCTCATCTGACTGTTCCTTAATCTGGTCCAACAAGATCAATTTAAGCAAGATTAGATTAAACCGAAAGATTGAGATGATTCTTTATATTTTATCTGAAGTGATAATTTCATTGATGGGATGTGAACTTGTGTTAGAAGGATACCAATGAATTTCTTGTAATGGCAACGTTTCAGACTTTCCCATTTTATATTTTGGCAGGAACACTTGCATGGGGCAGAGGCCAACACTAGCCCATCTATACTCTTTCTGCTGTATGAACTGCTTCAGTTATTTCCACATGCCACTGCAGAGCACTTTAGAGGTTGAAAAGCTAGTAGAATCTTGAATGACACAGTGGTTTCTGAAATATTTGTCATATATTTCAGTAATATAGCACAGAATCTAATTCTAATTTTCAGCTAACTTTTATAGAACAGCTTTTATATGTGTAATAGATATTTATCTGATGATTCACATTCTGTTTACATTTATATAGAGATATATCTTTATGTATTAGAAGCATATTTTAAGCTTAACTGTGCATACAATATCTGCATAATTAATAAATATTAATCTAAATACATATATGTGTTTTTTAAAAATAATTTACGTTATTATAAGAAAAAAACATTTATCGATTTGTATTTAGCATGAGACCATCTTAAGTCTACTGCTATTATGATTAGGCTTATCAACTCCCTGCATAATTTCTCCTTTTCTATTGTCTCTTTCTGAACCCTCATTCACTTAAATATACATTTATCTCAAGAAGAATCAGAATCTTGTACATACACAATCATCTACAGTAACCAAAGATGCCTTATAGTGCGGCTGAGAACATTACAGACGTGTGCACGTGCACACACACACACACTATGAGAACATGAGAGCTTGTGCTATGTGTGAGGTAATGAGCACAGTAGCGCAGTAAAGCATCCTTACTTTTGTAGTTCGAATTCCTTCAGCAGTTTGTTGGCACAATTTATGACAGTTATTTATATTCATTGCAAGCCTGGGGGAAGAACAAGGCTTGAAAGGAAGTTTACTGGTAAGAAACTTCAGTCCTTAGGAAATGTAAATAAAATGGAAAATATTATTTTATTGTATTTTTATGCATATAATATAATTACATTTAATCATTCTTCTTCTTATATTGAAAAAAAATTACCAAACATTTGAAGAGAACTTATGAAGCTTAAAAAGATGAGATATTTGTTGTTGTTGTTGTTTTGAATTTATTTAGATGCAAAAATAACATTTTATGGAGCAAGTAAATTATTATTTTCATAGAAATGTACTACAATATTAACAAGGTCAAAATCAGAAGTAAAGGTAAAAGCAAGGCATGCTTGTGAAGTTCCAAGCCACAGAAAATGCAACATAATTGGTGATGAAATATTTCCAGTAGAAAAAAATTATGAAGACTAAAAGGTTTCCATAGCAATGCTTTGCTTTCTTTTAAAGTAAAAAGGCTCTCTAGAACAAGAACAATATCTAGCAAAAATGAATGGAAACATATTATAAAGGTTTGATTCTGTACTCTAATTTTATTATTTCATTTTATAACACTTCAGAGCTATTAATAAACTGGGAGATGATGCTTTAAGGTATAGTGACTTGGTACATACAGAAAATAAGACACATTCACAAAGGTGGTCAAACAGTGAAGCATCAGGATGGACACAAGCTTTATTAATTAAACACAGAAGCTGTTATTTTGTTTTATTGCATTCTACCAACTTCAAGAATGAAGATAAAATTCTGACTTACCTCTGCACATCCTATATTTCAAAGTTAGCTGAAGGTCTACATGGTGCTTGATGAAATAAGTTATAAGATTTGTGTTTTAAATAACACAGTATATAAATGGTATATTCTGAACTATTATGATGGCATAGAGTAGCCAAATCACAAAGTTACATCTTCCTCATTTATCCCACCTTTTTTCCTTCCCCATGCATTTCACAGCCAATACAGTAGAAACAATATGGAAATTCTTTCTATTCCTAACTTTCCTAACTATAAATCAGAATAATTACTCACCATTCATTGCACAACAGATCCTAAAATAAAATATCTATATATACAAATGTAGAATATTATTATTAATCATTATTCTTAATAAGGACACATTTTGGTTAATTAGAAAAATACTTTTGTCTCTTGATTTTGTTAGGAATTTTTCTCCACTGAAACATGATGTAACATAGCCAATTACAAATTAAATGGAAAAGTTGGATGTACATAACAGACAAAGTAATATTTGTTTGATATAATTCTTTAAGCCTGAAGCAAATCTCATGGATAAGTTCACTCCAGAGGTATGCTGTGATTTCACAGGGAATCAGTACAGATTTACGTTGATGTTGCAAAGAGTGAAAATGTGTTCTTAGAATTATAAAGCAAATTTTAATAAGTTGTATAATTCTACTAAACTTCATGGGTTTGGATGGTCAAAAGATCAAAGAACATTTGTGTCAGAGTTTAACATATGTCTAAAATAAGAATGGGGGTACGTTTTACTCAGGGAGTACCTATTTGAGCACTTGACTCACTTTGTCCTTCCAGTTATTAATTTAAGTTAATATACATATGTTTTCCTTCCCTGCTTTTAGCATTCAATGAAATTGGAGTAAGTAAATTTTGTGCTCCACAGAATGTAGAGAAAGTTTGTGTCTCTTGTTGCATCTATTATTTCCTGATAGTCTGGTTATGTGGGACTATGAAATAATTTGAGTGCATAATTATGCTAATATTAATTGGCCGCTATTATTAGTGTACTGTGTCCTCTGATTTCCTCTATCTGTGGATTCCAAGAATGGTTTTCTTGTTTATTTTGTTGTTGTTACTTCAGTGTCTCACTCTAACTGGGTGGGAATGAATTCTACAAGACTGATATCTTTTACTCATGTGTTTGTTGTGAAAGGTAGTATTCTAGTTTTCTGGAAGGTCAAAGGATTCTACTGAAGCTTGATAATAACTTGATATTACCTTGATAATTGCCATCTAGGTTGTTCTGCATTTCCATGGAAGCATTTACTCTCAGTGATTGGATATGGCTCTGGAAATTCCTTTCTAATTATGATCCTTATTTTCTTTTCCTCTGCTCATTGTGTTCCAGAGTATCTATTCTGGTAGTATTTATAGTATCTTTTCTTTCTGCATCAGCCAAATGGCCAAATTTTAGAAATGTGTTTGCAACCTAGTACACGAACTTGAAATAAATAACAGTAGAATTTTCTTGTCAAATATTGCTCCGTAGTTGTTTCTAAATTTGATCTGGACCTGTAATGCTATGATCACTTGGTGGGTTTCGCCTCATACATACAATATGTATTTTCAGGTCTCAATTTTGTAACACTTTTTCATTCTCTGATTTTAATATATTTAAACAACAATATGTATAAAGAGTAAGATACTTGAATGGGCTTTTGTGAATTTTGCTTGCTGTTATTTACCACAGGCATCCTTCTCAGTGAACGTGGAGAAAGAAAATACTAATAGGAAAGATTTATGCCATCCTGAAACATCTTGTAAAAAAGATAGATATTTATTTCCTTAAAAAATGAATATTTCTCTTAATTTACTACAAAAGGCATTTATAGTGGTTCTTAGCTGTAGAAAACCAGATTTCAGGTGTACAACAGGAACCAAAATGAATCGCAGCCGTCACATCTGCAATATAAAGGAAGACATGGCTGAGGGCTTTTTGATGGTTCACTAGTTTTAACTGTTGTGGATGCTTTGCCTCTGATATTACCTGACATTTTCTATGCTTTACTTACTGTGTAACTGAAGAGAGCACCAGTCTGAAGAATATATGTCTACCCCTTTCACAGGCATTATTTTATTTATTTGTAAAAATAAAATAAAATTAATATAACATAACATAACATAACATTTTCAGAGGCATATTCCTACCTGGAGCCCTGTGGCAGCTTTACAGATTGAACATCTATACATTTAAACTTAATAAAGATATTGCTGAATAAGTGAGGATAAATAAATAAAGTATTATGCAATTTAGAATAGTCAAAAAACTTCTCCTACATGCATGTGCACCACAACATACATTTTCAAAGAGAATTTAGATCTGACATATTCATTATTAAGTGTATGTCAGATGACACATCATAAATCAGTGATTGTATTTAACAATAAGTGGTTTTATGCACTCATAAGGGGCATGTACATTATCCTTGTGCTTATTCCCTTTTTCTGCATTATATTTTTAAGATGATAATGTTTGAAAATTTTCAGACTGCTTGCTAAACAATCCTGTATTCTTCACCAAGTGTAGCTATTTATATTCATAACTTAATACCACATTCTTAACACATGCAAAAACATTAAAATAATGCCCAAATGTAATTTTTTAGCAGTCCATAGGAGTATTTTTATTAAACTATTAAAGTCAATATTCATGTTGGTAGAGTCCATAAAAACATTATTTTAAAAACATTTGTTTTAAGTCACTGAAACACAGAAAAATGGACATTAAGGCTAAAATGTCATTCTGAGTGAGCTTGCTGTGCTTAGGTTTTGCAATTGCCCTATGAAGCTGAAAATATGGTAGAATGAGTTTTAATTCACTTCAATTAGACAAGGCAAATACTGAAAACCAGTGGAATACTGACATCATTAAAAGAAAAAATAAAACACCTACAAACAACATGATTATGCTTTGACTGTATTTTCTCTTTCTCTGCTGTGTTCATGTTGCATACCCAGTGTGACTGAGAAGCAAGATGTGGTAAACTCAGTAAGGCAGTTTAAGACGTGACTCTTCCATGACATGTTCACTCCAATCCTCTGTGGAAATTTCTGCCTCTTTAGCAAAAGTGACAAAATGGAGAACAGGTCTGTTTCTCATCAGCCGTATATTACAGACTAGTGTCTCAGGGCAAATGCTGATGAAAGCGGTTGAAATAATACAGCTGACTGAAGTGTGGGGTTGGGAAGACTCTGGAACAGAGGGCCAGCTGTTCAGGTAATATGTAGATAACCCTGCACAGGAGAAACAGGGCAGACAGTGGAACAGTATCATCATAAAGCACCATGCCTAGGTATCCAAAATGCTTTGACAGAAATTCCTGAATTTTAACAAGACAAAAAGACACACATTTTAAGCCTCATAAGAAAAATAAGGGATTTTTGTAGAAAGTCAATATGCTGCATTATGCACATTTGAACTGTGATGGACTCATGAAGTTATAGAAAATATAATAGCATATGTGTGGTCAGTCATAATGTGGCAATAAAACTTACATATAGGTAACTGCAGAGTGAAAAAAAAAAAAATCAGAAAGAAAAATGCATCCTCTGTCTAGGCAGCACTATCTTTGGAATATAGCTGACTGACATTAACCTTTATGATAATAGTGAGGCAATTGGTTCTTTTTACTATTATTAAGTAATGTAAAAATAATGTATTAATTTTTAAATACAAATATATTATGTGTTTATAATGAATTTGTAGAGATCTCTGAAGTTCAGTCTTCCCTCTCTTCTATCATTTATCAGGGATTCTGTGGCTACTGTGAGATACTAGGAAATGTTTCTCTCACACCAGTGTATTACGTTAACAGTGTTTATAAAATCCTCTCCAGGTTTCTAAAGGATTTCCCTGCCTCTTCTCCCTGGCTTTTCTGTAATCTTGAGACCCATACAAGAAATGGAATTGTTAACTGGCCTAATACATTTATTTTAAAGATGACACAGGTAAGGACTAGAGTGCTTTGATGTTTGCCAGCTATCCTGAAGTCTCTCTGACACAAGCCAAAGGTTAAGGCAGAAGAAAAAAAAATGTAAATGTAAACATCCCATTTACTATTTTGAAAATAGTATGTCAAATAGATGCCCCCAAAATAATCTACTGCTTTGATATGCACATTTTACCCTTAATATGAACAATTCTCATATTAAATTCCTGAAGCAGAAGGCTCTATTATAGCAACTTAGAATATATTTCTTTCACTCTGTCAAACCAGATTAAAGAGGACTAGTATGAGAGATGCCTATGTTTACACGTTCACAATTGATGAGATAATGGTTCTTCTGCTTGAGAGTATACTTTCCCTATAATGTTTTACTTTTTCTCACTTTTTTCCTTAAAACTAACAAGGTGGCCCTCTCCCCCCATCCCCTCCCCCCCCCTTATCTGTATGCCACAGATTTCATAGGCACATTTCAAATATTGGAGATGTGCTCAAATATTTCCTCAAAGTTTGGGACAGCAAGGGTGGGACAAGAAAGACAAGAATGTCTTTATCTGCTTAAAGCCTCTCTGAAAAACTCAAACTAGAATTATCTTGTTAGCCTTCTATTTTTTACACGATGCAGTAATAGGAGCAACAATATCATTGAAATTTTTCACAAAGCTTCTGTAATATCCTGAAAATCCTGTGAAAGAGAGAACTTAGGTGTTTGGGTCAATCTATAATGGCCTTCACATTTAAGGGACTGGGATACACTTCTTCCTGTGTCTCCCAAGTTATTTTTGAATTAGGTATTTTCCCTTGGAATAGTATGAACTCGGTATGCAGGTTTGCTCAGTTTGAATTCCCTTATTCCTGCTCATTTGAAGTTAACAACTGCCTCCTAACTGTGATAGGATTTTAGCCTACTGATATACACAGTTGTTGGTGTGGTCTTGTTCCAAAAGGGTTTTTTACTTACCTTATAGCTAATGTTATTAACCTTTTCCACCACTTCAAAAGACTTTTCACAACAATTCTGCTTCTGCTATTTAACAAGAATTAAGAAGACAGATTTCAAGCCCGAAGTAGGTGTTTACCTGAGTTTTTATTATAACTTATCTTTGGAATTCCTTAAAAAGACACTACTCTACAAATTCCTCATGTAATGTAAATTATTATTGACCCACTGAGTATATACAATGACTGCTTCAGCCTCTTGTTCAAAATCTTTAATAATATCTAAAAAATTCCAACCTTTCATTTAGATAGGTGATTAAGTGAGATTGTATGCCAGGGTATTAAGGAAAGGTAAATACAGCAAAATTGTAACTTAGTCACTTGCTGTTTCAACATATTAGTAACCCACACTTTTTGAATCTCTTAGCCTAACTATTTACTTTACCTCATTTAATTCCACAAATCCTTAAAAATGAGAGTAAACACATTTTTTCCTTGTTTCACAGTATGTTCATCCTCCTTTGGTAGTGAGTGAAATATAACTCCTGCCACTGCTTCAACAGTGTTGTGTAAGCAGAGATAATAATGTCGTATGACCACAACCACAGTTTTTTCCTTTTTTGTGGTGATCATAGAATAAACCAACAATATCCATCAAGACTCCAAAGAATTAGGGAATTGCTCCTAAAAGGGGCTGGAGGCAACTTCAGGAAAATATCTTATTTTTCATCTGACAAATGTGACAATGTCAAGTTTTGGTAATATGCAATAGTTTTTCATTTCTCTATGCACATCAAACCACAATATTTGAGCATTTCACAAGTGTTTTTCTGAGCTATACGTGATACTTGATGCATATTCTTGTCGGATTACATTTTTTTTCCCTCTAGATAAATGTCTCTGCATAAGAACCAACTTCTAGGAAGAGTATCTCCATATTTTCACTTAACATTTCAGGCTTAGATTCATAGTTTAGTAAGAAAGCTTTCCCAGGTTCTGAGACAAACTTCAGGAATTTTGTCTATACAGATGTTAAGTTCATCCAGTCCTGCTAGTTCCTTGTCTCATGAATCTCACATTATGTTCGAGAATGCCTCAGGGGTTCTTTAGTTTTCCTGTTTGTAATGTTACTCCTGAAATATAGGCCTCTTTCTCCTTCCACATGTATTTGTCTCTCTGAAGTCTAAATGTACACAGTGGGTACTTCCTGCACTGAAAATTATTAGATTAATGAAGACAGATTTAAAAAATATCATTACAAAATTGTCATCTATCACCTGCAAAAATCATCCCATGTACATGCACCTTTCTCTTTTGATCTCACATCCCAAAGCTATCCATTGGAGCTATGCATTGTCCAGTCATTGGAGAAAGAGACACAAGAAAGTCTTGGTCTAGGAGATTTAAATACTACCGTAATGGATGATTCTGTTGTGAAGTACATCTGTGTTGCTTTGTGATGATCTGACATTATACAACATTTGCCATCTTCACAGAATAAGAAGATTTCTGAATTGAAAGCATGAATTCCTACAGCTGAAGATAAGGGCTTAGTAATCTAGCTGTAATAGCCAAGTAAGTGTTTGTGGATCAAACATGCAGAGGACAAGTAGTACTGGGATTGCACCAGCACTGTAAATAAGGGATGTCTGTTGAGAAAAAAAAATGCAAATACCTTTTGAAATGGTGCACTGCATTAAATACAGTTGAAATGTATTTTTATACCATCAACAGAAAGCACCAGCTGCCTGAGATACCAAAACCACATTTGATTTTCTGGTTTATTTTGCAAATTCTCAGAAAAGGAACAACATCTTTATATAAGATACGGGACTATGCATATTAATTGAACACAATAAATATTTGCAATCATAGGACAAGAATACTTGTTACAGTAGTTGTTGTATTAGATAGTCCCCAAGGGCATTAGTGGTTAGGATAAAGGCACAAGTACATACAACTTCATAATTTGTGCATATAATAGATTTGCTGGTGGGTTCTGGGAAGGAAAAGTGCTTTATAGCAGTATGGAAATGTGGGTAGCTTAGAAGGCACAGAAGTCTTTGGTCTATGCTGTGACCTATTTTGTTGTTATGTTCATCAAAATATATGAAACTGAAAAATTCTGCATTGGTAACAATTTGGGGGGGGTGGGGTGGGGGATATCTCGTGGTTCTGATAGCCAAATTCAGTATAATAGCTTAGTACTGCATTTCTTTACCATCTAAAATATTAATACATGATTGACTAAATATCTTTTCCAAAGTCTATGTGGCCCAGAAGTTATTAAGAAATCCTGGTTTTGTCTTCAGGGGGTTCAGTCTACTTTCATACCTGCAGAAAGCTTTTGTGCACTCAGCTTTTGAAGGATGGATCATTTTCAAAGCAAAGGCAGAGGAATGCTAATAAATCACATCTTTATGAAATATTCATTAATTCAGTGTGTTCTTTACAAGGCAGCTGCCAAGGCAGCACAGGGTGACGAATTACATTTTACACACACAGGAAATGGTTGACAAGATACATTGTCTGTATAGAGAGTTTCCTGAATGGTCACATACAAAGTTAACCAACAAAAGTTGTTTGCACTATTAAGCAAGCAGGATGAAAATGCAGCTGTCTATAACCCTGCCAAGTTCCTGTACCTCCTCCTTTATGAAGAATTTTCCCTCCTGGCTTAGTTTTACTTTTTTCTTGTAATAAATTTTGTTCTTATGAGGTGATTTACTTAGAATGCCAGTGGAATGAAGTCAGACAGTAAGAAAAAAGTGAGCCAGCCTTATGGCCTTTGTTTCATCTTATGAGAGGATGTGGACTTGCCTTAAGGTCTCTCATTCTTGTGTCACCAGTCATCAAAGCACACTGCACAAAAACAAACTGAATGTTCCTCCACTAGAAAGTGAAATGGAGTCTCCTTCTTGATTGCCTCTTTCATCTCTTTAGCACTCTGAAAGCAACCCCTGGGTAGCAAGGACACTGGAATCAGTATGACTATGCTCCATTTTGCCCACAATTGCACCCTAACACAACATCATGATAAAGGATGGTGTTCTTCTGAAATCATTCAAAGGGCACATCTTCCATTACAATGCTGTGGTGGGTTTACCCCGTCTGGGTGCCCGGTGCCCACCTCTAGTCCCTCTATGACTCGCCCCTCCCCCCCAAAACCTCTGTCAGCA
>VYZX01025089.1:0-14929 GCA_013401335.1 Brachypteracias leptosomus
TCTGAACCACATGTTAATCAGGTTTATTTTCCACCCTCTTTCAGTGTTTTTCCCCACTTCTTCAGGGATTGATGAAAACACCACCTGAGCACCTGAGCCTTCAACTAGTCNTCTCTTGATGCAGACCAGGATACGATTGGCTTGTCGCCATCTCTCCTGTTTCCTTTCTGAGGAGGCCCACACCTTCACTAGTCTTCTTTTTACCATTAATATACCTGTAGAAATTTTTGCCATTCCCCTTGATCTCCCTGGCTAGATTTAATTCTAACCGAGCTTTAGCTTTTCTGACCAGGTCTTTTGCTACTCAGACAGCTTCCTTATATGTCCCCCCATTCCAGCTGTCCTTTCTTCCACTCCTTGTAAAGTTTCTTTTTGTGTGACAGTGTGTCCAGGAGCTCTTTGCTCATCCAGGTAGGTCTCCTAGCACTCCAGAAGAAGTCCTAAGATGTGGGGATGAATGACAAGCTATGGGTGACTCATCAGATGGATCCTTGTTTCCATCTTCATTCGCCTGGTCATCAAGTTCCAAAGCCCCATACCTATTGTACAATGGCAACTGGGAAGGTGAGGGGGGTCGAGAAGGTTTTTGCTTGCCTCTCTGAGGAGGGATCTCTCTCCATTACCCCTTGTCTCTTATGTCCCCTCCTTCTGCTTGGTGACAGGTGGGGAGGGAGTCCTCCACCCCCCGTAGAGCCTCTTCCTGCTGCCTTTGCCTCAGAGTGTGACTCCACCAATCTACCTCGCTTTCACACTCTCTGATCCTTCTCAATCTTTCTACTTCCTCTCTCAGTTCAACCACCTGCCTGAGCAGGTCATTTGTTTGCTCACACCGCACACAAGCTGTGCCTCTGACTCCCTCTGGTTCAAGTGCCAGGTTCAGGCACTCCCCGCAGCCAGAGACCTGCACAGCTGCATGTTTGTGCAGGACCTGTCTGAGTTCCCACATTCTTCCTCGATGTGGCTCTTGGCCATGTTGTGACCATGGCCTTCTCTCTGGCAGGGAGGGAACCAACCACTGTGTGGTGCTTCCTACATATCTTGCTCTCACGTCCCTGCACTCCTCTCCTTCCCTTCCAAACATCCAATGGGATGGATATTTCAGTCCTCAGGTGGGGCAACTTCAGAAAGCAATCATTAAAGCTTTGAATTGACAACAAAGGTGAAGCAATGCTAAGGGAAGACAGAACAAAGCACAAAAGTAACCAGTTCATTAAAATCTATTAGTAGCCCTCACTGCACCTCTGTTTTGAGACTCCATTTCGTTTGTTTCCCTGGTATTGTTTTATGTTATGTTTTACACTAGAAACATAAACCTTTTAATTGACCATTTCACAGCTGGTAGCTTGTGCTCAGTCAATAAATGGCTTTATAATTCTAAATCCACACAGTAAAGCTTTCAGTTCAATATGATCTGTTAAGAATTAAGTTACAACTAAACTTAGGCTAGTAAATGCACAGATAGATCTCAAAGCAGGACATACCTTGACTTTCTAATTTGGAGTGAGAGATACTGGGTGCTGAGTGCTCATTATTTCTTAAAATACTTATCTGGGGTATCTAAAGAAGCTCCTAGAAATAGGCCTTTCAGATGCATTTAAAATTCTGTGCGTCTTTGCACTTCCACCTTAGCTGCTTTATAGTGCAGCTGTGGAGTACAGTACAGTGGAGTTTCCAGAGGTACTTGCTTCACTCACTCCATTCAAGTTACCAGGAATCTGTCATCTCCCCCTGCCCCAAGATGTTTGCCCCGTAAAAAATCCATTTCTTCCCTCCTAAGTCCTAAAGCACTTTATATAAACTGATGTAATTTGTGATTAGAGTCCAAGCTCTGGAAATGACTTAAAATTCCAAGGTCTAAATTCTGCTCCTTTATTCCTTCAGGTAACATATCAGAAGTCATGAGCTGATGATCACAAAAAGGCCCAAGCATAAATATTTTCCCAGGCCAAGCTCCCAGTGCAAAAAAAAAAATAAAGAAGGCAATATAAGATCAGATTCAAAGTATCTATAATGAGTAGGTTTTAACAATACAGGGTATTTAATCATTTAATTTAGAACCATTATTCTGTCTGTATAGATTGTAGGGTTATGCTTTGAAGAGAGCCATGCCTGGGGGGATGCAGAGGTCAGCTGCAGATCAAAGCAGACGGAATGTATTGATGTGCTAACGGCGTCACAGTTAAGATAAACACTTTGGAGGGGAGTATGTGAAGTATGTAAGAACAGGATGTGTTTTGTAGCCAGCGGTAGCACTTTCAAGGACTCGTACTTGAAGCCTTCAACCAATCATGTACTGACTGCCGCGCGTAGAGAAGCATGTTATTGTATAAATATCGGGGTGATCCGTGAATAAAGTATCGACTTATGCACATCATATTGGTGTTGCGTCGTTCGGGCCTCACATCCCCACATAGATAAAAAAGGCATAGGATATTTGGAACTGCCTAAAAAGTTATATTGTCATTTAAAGAAGTATTTTATTTTTATTGATTCACCAAGCTCCCAGGAGCACTATATTACTGAAGCACTGGTGCTTTTCAGACATTCATTCAATAAAGATGACTAAGATTCGTGGATATTTTTTCATATTTCCTTTGAGCTTGTGGAGGAGCAAAGAGAAAGCAGGATGCTGTGTAGGCACAGTGATGATATAAGCAATACCAGAGGCAAGGGACAAGCCAACATACTTGCTCCATTCTAATCTGTTTGCTTGCCTCTGTAACCAGATCAGCAAGGCCTCATCATAATTTAGAGTTTTTTCTTGTTTTAAGCTTTATGGTTAAACACCACACAACAAAAGGCACCTTTCCACAGACAATTAAAAAATACATTGCATAATTTTGCTAAATCAGCTTTCTTACTTTTTTGATGTGTCTTAGAGATGCCTTTCTCCCCATCTCTTAGGCAGATGGATGCATAGGATTCAAAGAAGCAAAGTGACAAATATATTCTGTACTCTTTAGTGGCTGTTACTCAACACATCTAAGTCATATCCATTTTATTTCCAGATTGTCTATTTATAACTGCCTCCAAAAAGTGTTCAATGCACTTTAAATTTCAACTTTTTTAAGGCAGAAAGTCTTTTATTAAAGAGGGGGAGGAGGAATATTTTTATTAGGAAAAAAATTAATGTTGTACCTCACAAACAATATATTCAGCACCCAGTGTTCCCACTACACTCTTGGAGCAGTGTTCCTGGGAAAAATCCCGTCTCCCATGATGAAAAACCTTGTACACGCTTGCTATGTAACACTTCAACCAGTAATTGACTTGAATGACTCAATCATAGCCACCCTTTTCCTATCTTCTCTACCTTAAGTACTGATAGCTATAGATCAACCCTGCAATAACACTATCTATTTCACAGCATTTATCTCTCCAAATGGGTCTCCGTGTGTATTACTACAATACATGGTTACACCAGAGCATCACAACTAAAGCTCTGGGGAAATAGGCAACTTTTGGAGTGGGATTTTTTAAGAGAGAAGGTTAACTGACCTAAACAAGAGGAAAACAACCTTACAACCTTATGTATATCCATCAACAAAGCTATAACCATCTTCATGAAACACATTCTTTCAAACCGGCTTGCTTTGAAGCAATCACTATTCTGAAAACACTGCACTGGGATCTCCCAGTGTGAAACCATAGAGCACTGCTGAAGTAAGTGTTATGCCTGAGTATTGGCGTATATGATGGAACCATCTGGCTGTCTTTGGAGTGTGTGGAAAGAAGCGGGTTAAGCTATTGGACAGGAACATCAATGCAGAATGTTGGGATGCTTTGCAGCTAAAACCATTTGGTAGTATAACCACTTGATATTCAAGAGACTAAGCTTGAACACAAGAGCAACACAGAACAACAAATACAAATCAAGCTGTTAGGTTTTGAATTTGTTCTCCCTTAAGGAAGCACAGCACTAAAACTCTCCAGTGATAAATATAAATGTTTATTTTGAACTATATTATTTAATATTTCAACCATCTATTTTTAAAGTGCTTTGAAAGTGAAACTACACCAGATTCCTACAATGCCAGTTCATTTTCAGCAACAATTAGATCACATGGCCAGCACTACCAATGGCACACACTCAGAAACCAGAGGTACAAGATCCTAGGATGCCCAGTGCTACTAGAGGAAAGATGCATATTGGCTTACACTGTAAATTAAGAATAAGTATACTGTAACCTTTTAAGAGAGAGAAGTTTGCAAATTATCCTCTCTATACACACTAACAGAGCAGGCTTTCTTCAGCATGCAATGCTAGCATATGTCATGATGTTTCAACTAATTTTCTTACAGTAGAGACAGGCAAACCATTCAATTCAAAAGCAAAATTAAAAACTGAGCTGTTTTAATTTCAGTTCAGTAGCCTTCCTTCCAAGACAGACTAGTATATCACTTTTACATGCTGAATCAAATAATTGGAATTAGACTCAGATATTTTCATTATCTATCTGGTTTTCAATGTACCTCTATATTTTCATACAAAATCCTTTATTACAGTATCCTGTGTGATCATTCTTTTTCATTACAGATTAAATTTTTTTCTAATCTTGTACTTTGCTGTTGTTGCTCTTCAAATTTTTGAAAGCATGTTCATGGTTCTTGTTTGAAATGTTGCAGCATATAGTAAGACCACTCTTTTCTCCATTTCTTCACTCCCCCAGCCTGTATCTGTTTATCCATATGCCTTTCATAGAGAAAGCAATAAATATACCTGACTACTGTGTGAATTCACCTAGAATTTTTATGAGAATTTGTCGTGGTCGGGACGGACAAAGCAACAACAAATCTTAGCAAAAGCAAGCAAGCAAAAGCAGAAGCCTTTATTATTCTCCTTCTCAGTACATTTATACTTTCTTTTCTCCTTGTTTTCCCCAAAGGTGTCTTGTCCCCATTGGTCCAAAGTTGTTATTATTCTTTGTCATTGGACGATATTTGCACAGTTCATCACAACTCAGCTTTTCTGCCACAAGAACACCTGCCCCTCAGTTTTTGGTCAACACCTTGTTTATCTTGCAGTTATTCTTGTTCTAGTTTATTCTCTCAAGGGTAGAATGGAATCTTCTCAAGGTCAAAGCCACCCTGTCCAAGGGCCTCAGTCCAGCTGAGGTGCCCCACAGAAATTGCACTTGCTGTGGTTTTGACCAATAAATAAAAATCACTGAACATCTCTTGTCCTCAGCCCTCAACTTCTGCCACAAGGCAGTGGTTATGTTCCAGTTACTGACAAAGGATATAGCTTGAGAGACATGTCCATAGATGCTCTCACTGATTTATGGCTTCTTCACTATTGCTGCTTTCTGCAACTGGTTGCCATGGTTGCCCATGTCCCCCTCCCTATCCCCACCCTTTCCTCCCTTTTTAACGGTGGCCATCCAGCTGCCAAGGAACATGTAAAATAGTGTTCATCACACTTCAGGCTTTGTTTCACCCAAGAGCAACAGTTAAGAACAGCACACTGGTGCACACTTCATGCATACCAAGTTTGCAGAATAATCAACATAGCATCAGGTGATGGATGCCATTTATCTGTAGCATATGTTGTTATTTTGTTCCAAATGTTATCAAGAGAAGTTACTGAGCCCTGGTGCTGGGTAGAATTTCCCAGTTAGAAATTTTACACTGTTTGAGCAGATATTCTGGTAGTTATTGTTGCAATACACAATGGTTGCTAGTAACGCAACTCAGGCTGGAAACATTTCTTACTGAGGCTATCACTTGTCTGCTTTTCTACCAGGAGCTCTGTGTTGGACTTTGGGAAAAAACCTCATTCAAAAGGACCTCATTCCCACCAGACTCTCAGCTATCCTTCAACCTCATGACTGAGAAGGTACAGAATCAAGGTACAGGCAAAAATAATATGCATTAACAGCTCTGTTTTGAAATATTATTGGTATATGTTCTGAGTAAGATCCATTCAATTGCTGCATATAATGATTAGATTCCCTGTTTATGATCAAACTGAAAGCCATCTTTTAAATTTGTTTCACCCCACTGGTTTTGTGGAGTTTTTTGGGGGGTTTTTTGTGTTTGTTTTTTTTGTTGTTGTTAATTTGTAACCCCATTTTGGCTACAATATTGGCTGTTAATGTAAATTCTGGATTTTAGTCACCCACGAAATAAACAAATCTTGATCAGCATGTCTGAAAATTGTTTTCTGAATGCACCAATATTTTCAATTATGCATGTTTTCTATATTCACCAATGATAGTTCTTATCTGTAAGAAATCAAGCAAGAGCCTAGAGAGTAAAAAAAACACAAACAAGGAGGCAGGAAGATTTATTGTTTCACCTGAAAGAAAACTTTGGTATGGCTAAAATATTACCAGATGTGGCTGAGAAATCCTCAACCATTTATTTGCAAATTTTAAAGAAAAAAAACATTAAAAAGGGTTGTTTCCACTAGGACATTGTGATCTTACAGTTAAGATGATGCGTTGCTCTGAAATGAACTGTCACTAACAGCATAAAGTTTTGGTCACAACAATTATTAAAATTAATGACAGCATTGTTAGTAAAATAAATCACTTTAATGAGAAAATTTCAACAGGTTTGTCTTGCTTTCAAAATTAAAGCATATTCATATTTTTGATGTGCTATATAGGAATTTTTTTTTATGATACTAATGTGGATATTAATACATTTATGGAACATTTTCATTGGTTTGTTCAAGAATAGTTTTAAAATCTCAAAAAAATATTAATATCTAACTTCCATTACTCTACAAACCATCACTTTAACCTGTTAGGAGTGACTCACTGAGATTGTTAACTAACTACCTAAAGAGAATATAAATCCATTCAGTTGGTTAGCAGAAAACAAAACATAATTTTCACAGAAAAACTGATGTAGTATCTCCAGATCTTTACATATACCTGTGCTTTATCTGTCCAGAGGACTCACTAACCAGTGTTGCACTGTCATCTTGATCTTACTTACAGTACTCCTTTTTACTCTTCCTTCTGCTACAAAAATACTGACTTTAAATGATTCATTTTCATATCTTACACCCTCTTAGAATTACATTCCTAACCTAAACTAAACAATGTAAGAATATGTATGGCTAGAGATAACTTCCTGTAGGTTCTGCTTAGTACTATAGTTAGGAAATTGTATTCAGTCAATCCCTTCCATCACTGCAAAGAACATTTACACACATTTTTCCATCCAGTTCTACTTTTCAAACCCTACTAATGTAAGCACATTAACACATTCTTCTCTGTGTGCTTTGGTGTAAGGTTACCATTGATAGTTTATCTTTAGCAGCTTCTTTGAGAATGGCTGACCCTACACAAATCATGGTTTCAGTTTCTCTCAAGTTGTATTCAACACCAAAATGAACACAGTAAACAAAGCAAAAAAAGTCCATTGTGCTTTCATTCAATTCTCCAGAAGTTGTACAATTCATGAGAGGAGCTGGTTTTGGTAGGATAAAGTTGTCGCTAGATGAAAACAAAGAAATGTTTCTCCTCTCCAGTAACAGCCAGCCTTTTGTTTTAGCAAAAATAGCTCTCGTCTAGTCACAGCAAATTTACATTGCCCTTGAGAAATTTTGGAAGCTATGTGTAGGAAGAAAGTAGTATAAGTATATTCCAGGAAGTTATCTGTCTATTCTGTAAAAAAAATTGTATCTGATCAGAATAAAAGTTCACATAGCACAGTACTTTGTCTCTGGTAGAGTCTTGGGGAAGAGCACAAAAAGAGATGAACTCTGCAATTGCCATCTGCAATTCAGGGACATCCTAAGCCAGAAGTGATGTGTTTGTATTTAAAAGCCCTTGACATGAATTTGCCCAACCATTTTATGCAACCATGTGGGATCTTATCATCACAGCATTCTGTGGCAAGGAACTCCACAGCGAGCAATGAATTTTAAGAAAAGAAAGACTTTCAACTTAGCAGAAGTTGGTTGAACACATTTATCCAGAATGGATATAGATGGTGTTAATAGACAACTACTACCACTCACCACTTCCTGAGAGCTGGCCAGGCAAAGACTCATTAGATGTAACATCTCAGCATACCCACAAAGATCCTAAATTGAATACAATTTCTAATCTTAGCCAGCTCATGCAGAATTAACCTGATTTAGTTCAACAAATTTTCAGTACAACAGAAGTTAGCCCATTAACTGCAAAAACAACTGTTAGCCTCTAATTTGGACTTCAAATCAGTGCAATTACAAGCACGCAATGACTGCATACTGTATCAATAAGTGCTGTAAGACTAAAAAGTTCATCAAGGTAAGCAGCAGCATATAAGCTACTCAAAAACAATCCCAATATTTTCCTGTGGGTTTTTTTGTTGTTGTTCATCTCATTAGGATGGAAATCACAAGGCATTGCAGGGAAGGGGAAAGGAGCAAGATCATTGTACTTCAGAAGACTGAACAGCATATGATGAAAACTTAGACATAATTTGATCAATTCAATGGTGAATTCTTCTTTGATCAGATTTCATTTCAACCAGTCTTGTAATTTAGAGGGGGTAATTTTTTTGTTCTGCACACCAGTAGTTTCCTACATGATAAATTACTCTCTGTATAAGCAGCATAACACTGTTAATTGCGGCTTCAATTATGTGCAGATAGAGCCCTAGAAATTTCGTTAGGTATGCTATGAACTTAAGATCTAGACTCAGTTATAGGCAGGTACCATGACTCTGAGTGTACTTCTGATCTTGTTAAGCTCCTCACTGCAAGCTAAGGGCATTCAGTGGTTTTAAAGTAGAAAGTTTCTTCTTGAAAGTCTTGCAACAGAAATATGCTTAAATCTGCATAGAAATATGTAAGTGACAAAAAAAAAAACAAACCGCAGAAAAAACAGTGCTTACAAAAAGTTTTATTTTACCCTTAGATATCAGCTCCTATTTGACTTGTAAGCATGTGTAGCTGAGGGGACGACCTGATCCCCAGTGCTACCAATACTCTGGTACAGTCCCAAATTAGATCTCAGTTCTACTGATTTGTAAAGCAATTTGTAAATTCCTAAGCTTTGTTAAACTAAGTCATTATGATATACCCACCAATGCGGACTTACCTTACAATTTAAGACTATACATTAAGCAATATAACATTAATACAATGGACTTGGTGTGCATAGATTTCTTCCAAAGCAGTAACTATACTCCTACAGAACTTTGCCATACTCTACTGTTAAATATCTCCACGTATTGTACATTAGTTCTTATTCCCAAGGAAAATGAATGAAAGTAAGAAAATGTATGTTTCTAGTTCATCTGTACATAATAAGACTATAGAATCAACTTTACAATGAAATGAAATTTCAGGATTTTTAATATAAAATTCCCATTTAAAAGTCATTTTGATGCTGACAATGATGATGGCAATGGCATTGATTCTGTCATGAAAACAAACAAAAATACCTCAAACATCTAGATTTTAGGGAAGTTCAGATCTGTATACAAATTTCCTGATTAATTATTTAGTTTTAAGATAAAGTCCATAAGAATTTGTAGATTTTTTCCTGTAGATATACAGTTCCAAATTTTCACCTGCACCTTTGTCACTCATTTTAAGATGTGTTGATTGAAACCTACCAATGTGGATAAGAGAAAAACAGAAGCACCTTAACATGCTTTTGTTTTCCTCTGTATCAGTATGTTTTCATGATGCTCAACAAACTGCCTTTCAAGCTGTCTGTAAATGAAGATTCTCTATTTATTTTGATATTTGAAGACTTTGGATGGGAGTTTATCGAATGTTTTTTGACCCACATTCACTTGCTCCAAGTAATTAATTATAAAATGTGTGCAATCATATGTCAGATAACATATTAAAAGATAATTGGCAGTCGGTTCAATTAAAAAAAAAAACAGCCTGGGAAAGTAAAGAGAATGCCATTTTAAAGGTTAAACATTAATCATGACTGAATGAATGAATATCATTTGTCTACTGACATACCCAGTGAACTCCTCTGATTTGGGGCAGTGTCAGTGTGTTTCTTCCTAAGGCCTCACTGATGAACATTTGGCTACCACAGCTAAAGTTAATTCCACAGAGTTTCTTCAGATATACAGCAGACAGACATAATCAGAAATTGCAGTTATCTTCACCTTAGACAGCTATGAAGATGAGCAGATATGGAACTTTACACATGCTCTCAGGATTCTCATGCACAACTTCCACAGCAACTGTTTTCTTACCCATGAACTATGATGGGGTGCAAGAAAAATTACATGTGTAGGTGGAGTGATAAATTTAGGTTAGCTTCTTTTCTGACCTCTATGTAGCACCTACCTTAGGACTCTAGGCCTGTTGTCTTTGCTAACACAACTGTGCAGTTTTCCAAAACTCAGGGCCAGCAGATTCCATTTGATTTTACTCAGCAAATTCAGTTAAATATGTCCCCCCAAGCCCTGCACCTTGGCATGCTGTGACAGGAAAACCTTTTTGAAACCAACATAATATTAATTTTGTAGTGGAAGTAAAGCCTTCTCATACAAGTATAGACAGTTTTCTTTTCGGTAAAGGATTGCCTGTGGATTTTTTTTTCTGCAGGATATGACAGGCATGTCAGAAAACACTTGTAGTATGCTGCAAGTTCCACAATTAGGAGAAACTCTCCATAGCTTTTCAGTTTGCCATATCTTTGGGCAGTTCCTTGTATGGATATTCTGTCAACAATACTCAGGGATTTTACTAGACGGCAGCTTATACTGAAGAACATTATTTCCTCCCACCTTATTTTGTACCTAACTGCCAACTAGTAAAACTAATCCTCATGAGGTAACCTAGGACGGTACAGAATTTTCTCAAGTTATAATATAGTTACCAATAATTCAGTGTATTTTGAGGTCTACCAAGCAGGGCATACAATAAAAATCATACACATACATAGATTAGGTTGCAAAAAGGATGGTGTACCACAAATAATTCAGTAACTGAAATGTACTCCAGTGAATAAACATGCATGTATTAAAATAGAGAAATTTAACACTGCATTATTACCCTAAGATAGCTATTGTGTTAGAGAAAAGTCTTTAGAGCATTGACATAACAAATAACACTGAGAGGTCTCTAATACCTTGGACATTGTTCATTTTCTTTTTAATATTGAGCATAGCAAAGATTACGATCATCTGTACTTGTGCTCAAAGGTAATCCTCTGTGAAAACTGGAGTCTGAGGGGAAAAGGAGAAGCTAATTAATATAAATTACAGAAGCAAGTGACAGGACTGCTGAATTCTTACCCCTGCAAGGGGAAACAGACATCTTGAATTGAAGAAAGTCAATTAAACCAGAAAGACAATCTGAATTAATGGACACCACTGTTTCAGATGCTTACTGATTCAAGAAAACAGGACAAAGTGATAAACTTAAGCATGAAGGAATTCCTTTGTTTTGTGCTTTGCAAGCAGATGCAAGTAAACCGTATCAGTGCTCCAGGACAGAAGAAACCCACACGTAACCAAGCAAGAGTAAGGGTCTAGCCCAAGATTAATGAACTGTGTCTCATATCCCTCCCTGCACTGGGTATATTCACTCAGTTACTGTCACAAACAATTCTTTTTCAACTTAAACCAGGTGGAGAATGAGCTTTTATTTGTCTTGGTGTACCACCTACACATATGCACATGACAGGACTGCACAGGTTGTGGGTAATAGCAGGTGAGTGTGAACTGCTTATTGACTCAATGTTTGTCTTCTCTATATCGCTTGTTGATCTAAATAAATACCACATCTTATGAAAGGTGGCTGATTAGCTTTGTCATTATTCCCAAACGATAGCAGAACTTCAGATACTGGCTGAATTTGTACCAAATGTACTTGACTGCAAAAGGACGTAAGAAAAGACAGTCACAGTGGGAAAGCAGAAGGATATGGGCTATTGCCCCAGAAAAAGGAAATCCCTTAAAACTCCAGCCAGTCCCTAACCATGTCACCCTTTCAATGCTGTTCACAGTAAAAGTGACCATTCACACTCCTGTATAGTTCCTTCGATTAATTGAAATGTTGTTGACACTTGAAAAGTAAAAGAGTGATTTTCCAGCAGCAAGGTCACTTCTCTTTAACCACTCAGGTCTTGACACAAGCATCCTGGACTTATTTCTAGATATTTGCAATATATGCCACTATAAAAATGTAGTTTTCTTGTGACTTAAATCTGAAAGTAAAAGGTATCTCAAAAGAGGAGGAAAATTATATAAATTAATAATCACAAATTTAAAGCTGGAATTTTGAGTGAAAAAGTTATTCTTCCTGTTTTGCTTTTAAACTTTTTTGACAAAATGAAAAGAATCATTGATTTATTATCTCATGCTAGTGAATTAATATGTTATTAAAACAGTAGTACTTGAACTTGCATTAACACTCAAATTATTCTTCTTAAATACTTAAGCCACACACTGTTATCCCCAATGCTATTTTCCAATGTTAACAAAAAAGTTTGCTAAGATATTGATAGCACAGCTGATATGTGAGGATGCATCCCAATCCTGTGGAAGAGGAGCTAACCCTGGGGAGCTCAGAAGAGGATCACTCTGGAAGCATCAAATCCTGGTTCAGACCAGCAGAATGTACATTCCTAATGCTAACAGCTCCCTTACGCTGGAGACAGAGCTGCACTGCTAAAACACTATTCACAGTCATAGCCATTTAGGTTTGGTTATGTCTTTCTGAACAACAGACACCGCACATGGAATTTGAATCTAGAAAACTTTCAAAGCAGATTCCAGCATTGGGAAACTCAGAAATATTTTGTCAACTCAACTCCTTGAACCATCACAAGAGCTTTGGGCATAGTCTGTATTTACCCTAACAACCCTTCTGCTCCAGTAGCCCAACTCAAGCCTGGCAGCTCTCTCTGTGGCTGAATAACATCCCTGCTTTGCCCAGTCAGAAAAGTAAAGAGAAAGGAGGGCAAGCAGGGACATTTGCTGAGTATGCACCTCCAGAGGCATACAGCTTTCTCAGCAGTTGATCTTTCTTCCTCCTATTTCTGTGCTAACTAGTAAGAGAATGCTGATCTCTTCATTTTAACTCATGCAGTGGTTGTCAGTCAATTTATTTTAAGACAGTGCAGGTGAACTCCACTTGAAAGCAGCAAAACTGCTACAGGATCCCTAAGGACTACAAGGACAGAAAGCTAGAAAATACAAAGAAACCAACCACAGAACAAAATAAAAACAACCCAACCCACACAACCAAACCAAGTGAGTGAACCAGGTAAAAATGCAGGTGAACTATTCACTGGTTTAGTGTCAGTCATACATCTACCAGTACAGTATGGTAAATCCACAGATCCCATGAACAGGCTGTATTTGAGTGGTAAGAAGTCTAGTGTATTGCTGAGATACTTTATTAATCCAAAACTGCAACAGCATTAACTTAGAAAGTCTCTATGCTTCAAACTGATAGTGGTCAATACACTTCCAATGCACATTGGCACATTTTAATTAAATTACCTTATAGTAAATATACTAAAACCTCAATTACCTGATGGCATTTCAATTTTAGCTTTCAAATTCTCACTCACTTATGAAAGGTAAGCTTGGAAAACAGTGCCATCTAATGCTAAAGAGCATAAAAATAAGCAAGTAATATCTTTAAAATATGATGCTACAAATTTGTTTTACATCTGTCAAATGACATAACTCATTTGGCAAACCGCATTGCTAGTTCAAATATATCTTTTATGAAAGTAAGAACATGTAATTCAGGTGACGGAGAAGCACTTGCACTTAAATAGCAAATCCCAAACTACTGTGTTACCTTCATGCTGTTTGAGAGTGTTAGTGAAACTCAGGATCTTTCCAAGTTAGATCTATTTCTAATTAGTAAATATGAGATGACAATCATGACATTGAGCAACTGTAAAGAAGGTGTTAATAGTGTGGTCATTAGCCACAATTTATAAAAAAGATGATTTACAGTAAAAGCATGAAGAATGTTCCACAGTGTTTTAAGTCAGCTTCATACACTATGTGGTTTCAGGTGCTCTTTTGCCAAACTTCCTGCTGCAGGAAAAGCAAAATGAGCAAGATCCTCATCTACACAGAAAGAACATACATTTCATAGGACAACTCTCTAGACATCTATCAGATTCATCTAGTCTGGAGTGAAGGTTTTCCACTCAAGACATTTCATCAAACAGCTTCCTGAAGTTGGTTCTTACAGAGCAATGAGGTATGTACAGAACTGTCAGGACTGTGCTTGTTTTCCATAATCCAAACTATGTATTAAGAATGTACATGCACATAAACATTATACCGCAGCAAAAGCAGTGCAGTAGTGGCAAAAATGGGAAGTTCTTCACAAGTTTAATGAATATAAGAAACCAAGAAAAGCTTCTCGAAGTAGTTCCCTCACTAAACTCCAGCCCAGAATATTATAGAAACTCACAGCAAATTGAATTATTGTAATTAATGTTGTAATGTATTAATTCAAATTACATGGACAACAGATTATTTGCATAAATTTTCAGCCACTAAATTTTTAACTCATTGGCCTATTTCAGATCATGAGAAAAAACCAAAACAAAACAAATCACATTTCACTTTAAAACACAAGTACTTTTCAAAAACATATTCTAATAATGCACCTGTACTAGATGGCTTTCCTGCCAGTCATTAAAACATTCAAGGTTCTCTCCATGGATACCATAACCTTTTCCTTTAATCCTTTCGTTAGCTATTGTGTACAACAATACTCTTCTCCAAGCTGATCTGGTGAGATTTTTTTTTCCCCCAGACATCGTTCATTAAAATCACCCAAATGTCACTTCTAGATTTTTCAGTATTTACTACAGGGCTAACCCAAACATAAAGACGAAACAGAAGACATCTTGCCATGACCTCAGCTACCATTTCATGACACTATTATACTCATTGCTTTTACACTGATGTGCTAGTAGTGTCACATAACATTAGTTTTATCTTAATTGAGAATTCATAGAATCATAGA
>VYZX01025090.1:2884-17780 GCA_013401335.1 Brachypteracias leptosomus
ACCTGGGACAACCTATTCAGCAGAGAAAGCTTACCAGTGTACTGGCCCAATATTGTATCACTGTTTGGCCAATTACCCAGCACAGCATAAGCATTGGTTACATCAACTACAGCATATCAAGTTCCAGGATGATTTTGAAGTCTCTCTATTAATGTGGTAGTGTCAGGCACAGCTTCTGTGATCGCACATCTGCCACTCCTTTTCCCACACCTTTTGGACAAGTTCCTGCCTCATCATTTCTCTCAAATAGTGCTGTTTCCTGTATGCCGTTAACAAAATCCATCCCCATCTCCCCAAATTCACAGGACCCTGTCCTTCCTCTTTAGACAATTTTTGGATAGCTTGCAATATATCCTGTGGTTTAGTTCCTGCCATCCACTTGTCCCACTGTTCGCACTGTCCTCCGATCTTAAGCCTCATCAAAATCTGCAGAGTTCTGTATGTGTCCATCCTACTCATCAGGGGCACACTGTGTGTCTGCATGTACAATTGCTGCATGAACTTTCCTATGATTAACTCGCATCTTCCTATTCTTACATTTACACTGGGCAGCTTGGACTGCAGCTCTTTCAGCTACAGTCTGGCAAGTTTCTAACTTATCCTTTTCAGCTACAGTCTGACAAGTTTTCAACTCATCAGCAAGCCGCTTGATCTCATGTTGCAAATCTTTAAGTCTTCATTTGTTCATCTTTTATTCTTCATCTGTTACAGGAATTCTTTTCCTCAGGAAATTTCTTCAAACTGATCAGCTTCTTTTTTCTTCTGTTGCTGTTCCTTGTTGCTGCTTCTCTCTTCTGTTGCTTCTCTCCAACTGGTTCAGTTCCTGCTTCTTCTCAAACTGATTTGGTTCCTGGTTAATATGAATCCCATCCTCGTCGCCAATTCTGTTTTGCTAGCTCTCTTTCTCTCTCCTTCTTCAAACCATCCTGCTGACTACACCAATTTTGTGCTGCTAATTCTCTGCTTCCTCCAGCCCACACCAAACCCAGCAACATTTCCTCAGCATACTTTTGTCTTTTAGTCTTCATTTCCACACTCAGGACAAACATCTATGTTCCTCTTCACCTAGGGAGAGGCGGGGCTTCACACAGTTGGGGCAGATTCTATCTCTGGGGCCTGAAACCACTGTGGGGACAAAACATTCTGCTGNAACAAAACATGTTGCGGGGTTGTGACTCATCCACAGGTCAACTCCAACTCGGGGCCCACAGCCCAGGTGCCAGCACTTCAATCACCACCTTGGTAATACCCTTCCAGTGGACACTATAGGTACATCTGTACTGATAAATCAGAGTGCGCCATGATATAGTCTGTTCTGGAGCTTTCTTATCAACATAGTTAAATTGTTAGAAGACAGTTAATTTTCCTATGCTAAATGCTGCACTTTACATTGGAAGTCCTGTGGTTGACAAATTCCTAGGCCTACATCAGTTTTGGGAGACGTGAGTTACACAATTACACTAACAAATGTTGCAGTATAGTTATCTCAGCTCCATATTTCTTAGGTTAATTTGGTCTTAACATAGTTTAGATTTTCATTGCTGCTTTCTACTGGCTCCAATTTTTGTATCCAGATCTTGCAAAATAATTCATGTCAGTAGTCAATTGTAACCCAGTGGAATCAGTGAATTAATAAAAGTTTGGTGCAGATCTCAGAGGAAGTCAGAAAAGATTGCTTTGAAGACCCAGTGTGTCTTAATTTTTTTTTCTCTACATTTGTGAGATATAACTATTATTGACAATCTGGATATCCTTCCATTTCCTGCCAATTGTACAAATTTGTCAACAAATTATTAAGTGAAATGTTGGCTTTAAGAGAGTAATTTGTGAAGCTGTGGGATTTTCTTCTTTCTTTCCTTCTTTTCACTTTTTGTCAATGTTTTGTTTAAAATTCTTGGAAGCTCACTATGACAGCATGTCACTAACATAACAGGTGATATTTGTCAGTAGGAAAAGTATTTACTACTACTCTGTAAGTACTTCTTAGTGAAGCACTGCCACCACTTCACAGAAGGGTAGCAAGGATAGGACACTTACATTCCCCAAAGAATAAGTAGACTACTAACCAGCTTCCTCTGGGAGCCAGGGTTGCCCCCATCAGAGCTCACCTCAGACATTCCAGAAGGTAAACTTGACTTGAAGCCAATCTTTTCTTATCTTTACATCCCTGAGCAGATATCAACTTAGAAATACTGCAGGCTCTAGCACTATCTAGTTAAGAATATTTGTGTGGACACTACTTGACAATCTTCTTCATATTTTCAGCTCATGCTGATTTTATTAAATATATCAACATACTGTTCTCTCAGGTCTAAAAGTTCTCTGGAAGACCCTGCGAAAGACATATTCAACTGAATGTTTAAAGTTGAAAAATGTAAGTAGAGCTTTAATATTTATTACTACTCTGCAAGTATTTAAAAAAAATAAATAATAAAAAAAAAGGCTCCTGTGGGATTCTTTGTCTCCTGCATTTTCACAATTCCTAAATCTCAAGATACTTTCATTAGAAGCACCTGTTGATCTCCATGGAGGGCTGCAAATGTTGCCGGCAGCACGTTTTTAACTGACAGAGGAGAAAGGCAAGCAATTCCAACTATGACAAAATCTGCCTGTTGCCTACATTCCCTTGAGATGAAGGGATGAATAGATGTAAGTGGAATTACTAATATCAGGTCATTAAAAACCAAGACAATCCTAATGTCTATTGATGAGCTTCTAGTGTGTTTTGAAAAGCTATGAATGGAGAACACTAAAGATCAGTTTTTATGAGTCCCCATGGCACAGATTCTGTGTGGAAACAACTTTTTACACTTTTTTTTTTTTTAAGACTTTACACAGTAAATAGAAGTTACAGAAGAGGAAAGGAAAAAAAGTTACAGGAAACATTTCCCTCGATGAAGCTCCATATTTCCTCTCTGAGAAAAGGGTAGTTCAGAACACCAACTTATTTACTTTGTATTCAGAAAAAAATAGCTTACCTGATATTATACGTGCATATAGTCTCCTGGAAACCAACTCTGTCCCAAAGACTGCTGATGGCAGAAAGACATACATAAATTTTTCCTTGAAAACATATTCAAATTAATTTTTAAAGTGTATTTGAAGGTATGACAGGAACATTTTCTTATTTTAGATAATAAATCTAGACTGGTTCATAAAGGCTCTCAATCAACCTATTTACATTTTGCAAAACACTTGTCTTTCAAAATTGAATGTGAGATTTTTCAAGCATGGATTAATTAAAAAAATGCCCATACTCAGACATGCAAATGTGAAGAAAATTATGGTTCCACTGAAATAAAGGAATTCCTATCAAATGTCATTAATTTTAGGAGGCGAAGGAAATTATTCTCTCCCAGTCAGTTCTCCCAAACCAGCTAAACCATAGAATCTCTCAGACCTCAGTGGAAAAGGCAATCACAACAGTAGTGGAAGTGCCAGGCAGCTGCACCACAGCATTCAAGGTATGATTCACATGAAAATGGCTACAGGTTGTAGTAAGTTTGCAGCTTTCACTTCAAGTGCCGATACACTCACGTGAAAAGTACACCTCTAATGTAGAATTTTAGAAGTTTAGGTTCTGAAAAAACTGAGAATGTTTATATTTATCAAGAAACCATTCAAAATACACTTTTATTTTCAAATGCATTTCTCATTAACATATACCTCTAATACACCATAGCCAAAATGTGTGGATTCTAATGCCTTTCAAAAGCGTGACCATTTAGAATGCGTGAAGAATAATTCAGCTTTACATAAAGCTAATAAGTATCGAACTGCTTAGAAAAGGCATATACGTGAAAAGTCTATGATGATAATCTGCAAAACAAACAGGTCCTGCATGCACTTTGCAAAAATTTCTTAGTAAGAAATGCAGTAAAGAAATGAAGAAGGATATAGTAGACACCATTTGACATAAATTATTGTGTTGTGAATGGAAAAAAGTGTTTATCAACAAGAAAAGTGTGTTAAAAGTAACTTTGAGAAAGCAGTGTAAAGGTTTATAGATGACTTTGGAAAACTCATTGTGGTTGACTTTCAAAGTGGTGCACAAGTGCCAAGAAATATTGTTAACTACTCAGAAGAGACAGTGGAGAGCAATCTGTGTCCAGATTGTCTTCAGTACTCCTGTGTAGCTACTTTCCTCCTGAAGAAGTACATGGGTGAAAACAAACATGGACATTCATAGGTTTATTGTTCCAGGTATTTGGAAAGTATTTTAAGATTAGTTTTTCAATTCTTTCCTGGCTCTGCAGGAAATTTGTATATATTGCTTCTATATTCATTTTATATGTAGGCCTTCAAGCAGGGTACAATTAAATCATTACTCAGTCCTTCTGAGTAGTCACTGACAATGATTTCAGCAGTACCCACTTACATTCTCTGCTGCACTTACTATTTTTCATAACTGTATCAAACAGATATATTAGTTATAATTAAAATTCTATGGGTTGTTCTGTTCACCTCTTTTTTGAAAATTCAACTTACCGTTAAGAATAAGAAGAACCTAAAGTTAAGACAAACAAATGTGGATACCATCTGAAACTAAATGTGGATGCCACCAGGAAAGTGAACAGAAGTTCTACAGGATAAGGGAAAAGGCCATTCTGTGACTTCCTCCAGTGAGTAAGTAACTGACAAGTAGCTGAGGTAATTAACTTCATTAAATTACTGAAAAGTATCTCTCCGGTATGCCTCAGCACTGGAGAACCAGAATAAGTGTTACTTCTCTGTTTCAGCATTTCAGTTGGGTGACTCTAATTGTTCAATTTATGTTGGACAGTGCTACTAAATTAATGGATTAACACTGTAATCAGCAACAAAATAAGACTAGAAGTGCAAGAGAATTGCAGGGGATAAGAAGAAGTAATGTCATTAAATAATCCTCCTTTCTCATCCTTCAAAGTACCAATCTGATGACAAGATTCTTCAGTGTTTAATGTAGATTCCTACGGAATTGTGATTCCAGCTGCCTTGGGTATTTATCTCCAGCTCCTTGAAAAAACAAGAAGCATATGAAATGTCAGATGAAGGTCAGCTGAACACAACTCAAATAAGTGATGCTTAGTCTCAGATCTCAGCTAGAGTGTAATTTTTCTGATTTAAGGCAGAAGCTTGCATGAAGATTATAAAAATGAATAAATGTAAAATGAGGTCTTATTCCAGAGATAAAATATTGGGGTTTTTTTCCAGATGAGTTTTCATTTAAAACATGATATATTATGAAATCAATAATTCTTTGTCCATGACAGTTCATCCAAACTGACAGTGAGAGGATACAATGTAGGAGGAAAGCCCTGTTGACTCAAACTGCTCATCTGAGCAAAATCACTCAGGGTTGTCTCTGCTCCATCCTTCAATACTCATTAGGGTAGAGACCTGAGGGCGAAGAAAATCCCTACATCCCACCCAGACAATGTCTGAAAGAAGACCAATCTGGCTGGTAAGAGGAGTGGAGGGAAAGGCAAACAATATTTCTCCTCACCGCTCTAAGTTGTGACATGAACTGATGTAAACTTTCTCATAGACTTCTAGGGTTCTCAATGAAAGATTGAAATCGAACAGCAAAAGTGATGTGAAAAAATTTCCATCAGAAATTGACATATCTGTATCAAAATAAATTATTGATAACCTAATTATTTTTAATCACATGATATTCATAGTACTGTGGAAGAAACAATGGGGTTGTCTAGAACAATGATTTAAACTATGACGTACTTTCTTGATTGCAACTAGTTTCCTTAGTTTCCTCCCTTGTCAATTATTTGCCCTAAGAAATAGCTAACTCAAAATTTCTACTTCACCCATACCCACTGTTTCTTTGTTACTGCAGTAAAAGCAATGAATAGATAAAAAAAAAATCCTTTTCCCAACAGGTCACTCTCATATTGTACTCCAGAGGGCACCCATGAATGAATGGCAAATAGCTATTCAGAAAGTTGCCAAATACCATTAATCAATGCACCAATGTGGCAACACTGAGCTTTATGACAGGCATGATTTAATCTATTGTTTAGTAATCAACCTAATCTATGGACATTCTGTAATTCTTATAAATCCAAGAAATGTTAGTCTTCTGAAGCAGAACAGTAAGAGAATGTCTCAAGAATCACAAATTGCTCTTTTCTTCTGTCGAAGAGGTAACAATTTCATGATTATTTGAGAGAACAGATTATGTCAGTTGGACATAACAGTGTGTACTTTGTCTTCTTGAATACTACTTTGACCCGATCAACCCTCCTAAACCTCCACGTTGGAAGTTGTTCACTTGGAGCAATGGATAATAATGCCATTCATCCAATGTCTGATTCAGATTTAATAGTTGGAATGATTTACCCCTCAATTAAAGGGCAATGTTACTTCCACTGGTCTTGTGATTTACAATCTAGTGCCATAAAATACCACAAAGTTATAAAAAACCAAAACCTTTCTGATCAGTATGCAATAGTTAGTGAATTGCTTCATATTTGAACTTACCTCACGAATGAAAACAAATTATCTATTTGATGAAGAAAAAAGTGAATCATTTTGTTTTAGAATGTGCACACTCCAAAATTTTAAAATATTCTAAATTTATATTGAGACTAGATCTGTGGATGAATCTCTTATTTATAACATTTCAGATTGCAAAGTAGAAAACTATAAAACTAGATGCTTTAAAAGACTGAAGAGCTAGCTCCCAAATAAAATGGAAATATCAGTAGAAAATATCAACACTTCTTCAGATAATTCAAATGTAGTTATGCATGTGTAAATTCCAGAGGGTTCTTGACAGGCTTGAGAGGTGGGCCCATGCCAACCTCATGAAGTTCAACAAGGCCAGGTGCAAGGTCCTGCACCTGAGTCGGAGCAACCCCAAGCACAAACACAGGCTGGGCAATGAGTGGATTGAGAGCAGCTCTGTGGAGAAAGACTTGAGGGTGCTGGTTGATGAAAAACTCAACATGAGCCAGCAACGTGCCAGTGCAGCCCAGAAAGCCAACCGTATCCTGGGCTGCATCAGAAGAAGCGTGGCCAGTAGGTAGAGAGAGTTGATTCTGCCCCTCTACTCTGCTCTTATGAGACCCCATCTGGAGTACTGCATCCAGCTCTGGAGCCCCCAGCACAAGAAAGACATGGACCTGTTGTAGCAGATTACAAGATCCATGGAGCTGTCCATAAGTACAGTATACATCTGTTTTGACATCCATATATATTTTTCTACTGATCTATTTTTTTCTTAACAACAATATATATATATTTGAGAAAGTGAAATAACACAATAACATTAATAGTTACAGAGGGAGTTATTTATAATGTCCTCAGTATTACAGCCTGAAGATAATTTAGTGATGAGTCAGTCTCCAGTGTAAATCAAGAACCAAATGGCAGAAGAACTGGCTTTTAAGGACTGGAAAACTTGACATATCTGAAAAGTGCTTCAAGGCCTGAATGGTGTGAATAACGTTTAGCTTGCAGCTGTTGTGAATCCGGTTGGACTGGTAACATGTTGAGTGCTAGTGTTACCACCCTCTTCCCTTCTGATCTGATTTTTTTAACATCTGATGGATATCATTATAATGGGCCCCTCAAGACAGTTCTGTTTTCACTTGATCAAGCAAAAGCAGTCAAATGTTTCTCAGTGGATCCCAGTTATGCATTACCAACTATCTTCATATTTTTGAGACATTATTGAAGTTTAGAAATTCCCATCACATTTTCATTCCAAAGAGGTCACACAGAGGGTTGAGTCCAGGCTTCTGTGGACAGTTACAAGTAAGAGCTGTGGCTGTAATCACACTTCAAGGAGATCCACCACCTTCCATGTCTAATGCAGTCACAACATTCACTGGCTACTAGCAAGGACTGTGGTCTCCCCAGTATGCTTCATTCTACTAACACAAATGGATGAAAAGAGCAAGTGTATATCCCACTCTCCTACCCACTCTTCTGGTGTAAAAACCAACACTACGACAAGTGCAATTTCCTTATCTGTGTGGGCTCATCTCAGTGTTGACTCCTCAAAGAGCTCTGAAGAGCCTCAAAATACCATGGGAAATCTCTTGGGACAGGGTACTAGAAGGTAAAGGGGCCAAAGATAGTTGCTTAGCATTCAAGGACCACTTCTTTCAAGCTCAAGATCAGAGCATCCCAACAGGTAGGAAGTCAAGAAAGGGAGCCAGAAGACCTGCATCATTAAACAGGGAACTGCTGAGCAAACTGAAGAGGAAGAAGAAAGTCTATAAATCATGGAAGGAAGAGATGGCCACTTGGGATGATTATAAGACTGTAGTCGGAGGATGTAGGGAGACAACTAGGAAAGCCAAGGCCTCCTGGGAATTAAATCTTGCAAGAGAGATCTAGGACAACAGAAAGGGCTTCTTCAAATACATTGCAGATAAAACTAACACCAGAGGCAGTGTAGGCCTGCTGTTGAATGAGGCGGGTGCCCTGGTGACAGAGGATACAGAGAAGGCGGAGTTACTGAATGCCTTCTTTGCCTCTGTCTATACTGCTGGAGGCTGTCCTGAGGAGCCCCAGACCACTGAGGCCCCATAGAAAGTCAGGATAAAGGAGAAGTTTGCCTTGATTAACGAGGACTGGGTTAGGGACCAATTAAGCAATCTAGAGGTACATAAATCCATGGATCCTGACAGGATGCACCTGTGAGTGCTAAGGGAGATGGCAGAAGTCATTGCTAGGCCACTCTCCATCATCTTTGGTAAGTCATGGAGAACAGGGGAGGTGCCTGAGGACTGGAGGAAAGCAAATGTCACTCCAATCTTCAAAAAGGGCAAGAAGGACAGCCTNTTAGTAGGTCAAGAGAGGTCTCCTCCCCCTCTACTCTGCCCTGGTGAGACCGCATCTGGAATATTGTGTCCTGTTCTGAGTCCCTTGGTTCAAGAAGGACAGGGAACTGCTTGAGAGAGTCCAGAACAGAACCGCTAAGACGACTAAGGGAGTGGAACATCTCCCTTATGAGGAAAGGTTGAAGGATCTGGGTCTCTTTAGCCTGGAGAAAAGGAGACTGAGGGGTGACCTTATTAATGTTTATAAATATGTAGAAGGTGAGTGTCAGGAGGATGGAGCCAGGCTCTTCTCAGTGGCATCTAATGATAGGACAAGAGGCAATGTGTGTAAGCTGGAACATAGGAGGTTGCACCTAAATATGAGAAGAAACTTCTTCACAGTGAGAGTGACAGCACTGGAACAGGCTGCCCAGGGAGGTTGTGTAGTCTCCTTCTCTAGAGACGTTTAAAGACTGCCTGGATGCGTTCCTGTGTGATTTGATCTAGGTGATCCTGCTCTGGTGGGGGGATTGGACTAGATGATCTTTCAAGGTCCCTTCCAATCCCTAACATTCTGTGATTCTGTGATTCTGTGAAAATGATACCTAGATTGGCAGTAGGCACTGTAACACACCTTGGCATTCAGCTCACCTAGGCATCCAGACTAGGCTGGCATATACATCAGACCACGGAAATGCAGGCATAATATTTGCTGAATAAAGAATGCAGCTGAAAAGGGGTATTTGAAGCTATAGCCCTCAAAGGATGTGCTGCACACTTGAAGACCTGAAAAAGAGGGACCATATCCCATCATTTCAGCAAAAGAGGAAAGACTGGGGAGGCAGTTCTTTTCTGCCTGTTTGCTAAAAAACTTTTAATTGAAGAAATTACACTGAGAAAATGACAATGCCTCATATTCCCCCAAATATATACCTCTATAAAGTTATGTGTGCTTATAGTGAAAGTGGTAAAATTATATGCATGAGTAAGTTATAGCAACCAAAACCATAGTTTTTTAGCTAACTAGCTTTATTACAAACATTTAAATAATCCTCATCTTCCTTTAGCTAAAACTGGGTAGAACTGGCTTTGTGATTTTAGTTTTACTGGATCTAGAAAAAAGACCTTGATTGAATGCATGTGAACATTACTTTTGAGCTAATGTCTTGCAATTAGTGGTCCAACACTTCTTTTGATAACAGTCCTTTCAGTATACAAGAATAGTTTCAAATACATGGACATTGAGGAAAAAAGATTTCCCATTTAGAAAGAAGTTTCTGGGACACATATTGAATCAGGCTTCTTTTAAATTAATGACTACCCTTCAAAAAAGAAGTGATCCTTGTGCAACTAAGCTGTGGTTTAATGAACTAGCCAGCTCTAATTGTAGGTAAAAAATCATATTTTCCTCTGGGAACAAGGAAAAACTTATTAGGCTCTCTACTCATGCAAAATGCCTCATAAGGACAATAAGCATCTAGGTCCGTGTAAAAACTACCAAGCTTTGCTCCATATTGGAAAAGTAAATTGTTGAACAGATGCTGCTGTTGCAACCGTTTCTTACAGCAGAGATGTAGTGTTGTTAGAACAACCTGATATCAGATTTATTGGAGATTCACTAAATCTCCCAAGTAAGGAAGGAAGGGAAACAGGACTGCCACTTTTTTTTTTAAAATTTTTTTCCTCTTCCAAATTGTAGCTTTGTCTGAAAATCAAGATAATTCCTTTGTTGGTTTTCCAAATAATTTATGTAATTTTTCAAATCATTTTGCTACAGAGATCTCTTTGGTTTTAAAATATTTGTTTCCCAGGTTCTCTGTGCTTCTTTTAAATCTCATCCTAAAACAAACAAAAAGTTTCATTTTTCATATTCTTTTATCATGTTCATCACCCCAGTACCCAAGATAAAAGATTTCCTTCTGCCAAAGGCACTCAGCATTAGAGAACTCAGCCTAAAGATCTTCTCTAACATTTTTTTATGAGTTCAAGTTCTAATGAGTATCTTCTGATGAGTTATCATTTTAAAGTATGAGGGGTTTTTTGTACTTAGAAGTATTTAGAAACCCATTTAAGCTAAGTGTAGTTCATTCTTGAAACAAGGTATAACCTCAGGCAATCACAGCTTGAAATCAAGATACATAGTAAAAAGAAGCAGAGAAAAACTATACTGACATTATAGAGATGAAGCCACAAACTTATCAGGACAGTAGCCCAGACCTTCTTATGAAATAGGTATCTAAATACATTTACAGCCACTGATAAAATTTTTTTTAGGTACTGCAACTGATTCAGTTTTCCATTCTTTAAATGCTTGTCTTGTTAGAAAAATACACAAAACAAGTTATTCTTGGCTGTATAAGGGCTTCTGTAGACATTCAACAAGTAAATTTTTGAAAGAAATATCTTAATGTATTAATTCTACAATTAAAGAGTCTGACCAATTTGGCCAAATTGTCAGATAACTTGATAAATCGTAGTTATTAGACACAGAAGTAGAGAATACTACATGCATTTGTATTAAATGTGCTTCCTCTATATCTGAGGGAAAATATAATGAAAAAGGCATACATTTCAGCATTACTAAAAGTTCTTGAGATTTTGGTGGATAATTGTCCTTCCAACTTTAGCTCAAAGCTGATGTTGAGAGCCCTAACCTGATCACAACCCTCTCATCAAATCAAGGACTGTGTTACTATCCTGGTTCATTTCTAAATTTCCAAATTCAATTTCAGTTTAGGCAATAATTACAGATTTACAATAAACACAGCCACCTTATTACATATATACCCAGAATAGCAGAATAAAACCTAATGATGAAGTCACTGTCAATAAAAGCCGAATTCAAGCATTTTGACATAGCTATAACAAAAGAACTGGAAATCTGTCTCGACTTGGAAAACCTGACTAATGCATTAGAACAAAAATAGTACAAATATCTATCATCAGAAAATGGAATTTATGCAGTGGCACAGCATTTTAACTCCAGACTGTTGTTTTCAGGAAATCAGATGAAACAAGGTCCTATTCATAGTGTAGATTACATTCAGTACTAAAACTGTACAAGAGAATGATTTAGCCAGAAGACCTGATAGGTCACATTCAAAGTCACAATAGAAATAGAAAGAAGTAGGAACAACAGTCTTCTTATTTCAGAGGAAAGCTGCTGCAAGAAAAGTCAATGCTAAGTGATGTCTTAAAATCAGATACTTATGAATTTGCTGTATAAGTTCTGTGGCCTGATGTTTCATTCTGCACAACTGCAAGACAATTATGTGGTTTTGAAAAAAGTGGTTATGGAAATTTCTGAGGATGGATTCTGAGGTTTTGTAGAAGTGCTTGCATCAATTTGTTGTCCAAAATGTTAAATCAGTGAAGTTGTGTTAGCAATGATTCACATCTTCAGGGAAAACATATAATGGGTCAAAGTCGTGTTTGGTGCAACTCCAATGAATTTAGTGGAGTTACATGAGGGATTGTTTTTTGTTAATCTTGGATAAAACTGTTCAGTTACATTAAATTTTAGCTCAAACATAATAAATGGAGAAGGATAACATTATGGCTTGGAGCCTTGGGGCCCACAGGCCTGATTCCTTAGGGACATCATGTTTTGTGCATAGAAGTTAAACAAACTGACTTCAACCTATTCCCTTGGAAACGACAGTGTGGTGAAACTCTCCAATGCATTTTCCTGTTCTCTCAGTGATGACTGACTTCAGACACTGGTCCCCACTGTAGGAAGATGATCCAAAACATATCTGGTTCTTTTGGGAAGGAAGAGTCAGTTATCATAGGAAGGTGATAGAACAGCTGTCTGAATGAGACATAGAGGTTTCTGAATGCTTATAAATATGCTGTAAGGTATGATGATTGCCCATAATTAGCTTGCACAGTGTTAAGAAAAAATTAGTCTTGATCTGGTAGAAACAGTCTCCTGAGAAACTTCAGCTTTTCACCAAAGGAAACACTTTGAAAGTGAGTAATTAAAAGTAATTCACTTTAAACACTGAGGAAGACACATTGACCTTTATGCAAATTAAAGCTTTTCCTCCTGTAGACACGCTTCCATAAATCCACCTGATGGGCTGAGTCACTTCTTAGATGGTTCTTGTCACATGGAAGGTTCCAGGCTGTATGACAGAGCAGTTTGAAGGTGCTCTACAGCACACAACACTCTACAGGTTGGCAAGCTGAACACAATGGCTAGTTGAGGCCCAACATTGTACACCCAGCAGAAACTTCTTTCTGACACACTCATCAGGTGACATTTACCCTAGATCCATAACTGTGAAGATTTTAAGCCTCCACAAGTTTTTGGTTTCCCTTCCCAAACCCCACCTAATGGTTCCATTCAAATTACATATTTCATTAATAAAACCTTAAAAGAGTATACTCTTTTTCTCTTTTTTTCAATCTACAATGTAGACACTGACAGAACAAGGCAAAATGATTGGTATAACTGGTACAAAATAAGAGATAATGAGAGTGTTTGCTAAAGCAAAACATGCTGCAGCATTTCACATGCATACACTTTGATCAGCCCATGGCAGGTCAAACCTGAAACATTTACAGCAGTCTAGGATTTCAGACATCCTCACCGGGTTGCCTCCCTCATTTAAGCAGAGCAATCTTTCTTTTTTTTCTCACCATTCACAAGCCCACCCAGGCAGCATGTAATTCATCCCAACAGGAAATATTCCATTGTGTGGGACAGATTACTTGGAAATGATTCACTTGTACCTGAGTTCAAAGCTTCTGGCATAGACCTATGGTACATTCTTGTCTGCAGTTATTCTTGCCTCAGACTTCTGTGTTCAATGCAAATAAGCTACTAGAGCAAATCTTACAAAAGTTCAGTGGCTTCAAACTAACTTGGATTTAAAAGTTTCGTCTGGGATTTATGAAAAGGAAACAGAGAAGAAATCTTTTAGGGAGGAAAAAACCCTGCACAAAAAGCCTGCATTTCATCCAATTGCCAACCCAGAGGAGAAAGTTTATTTTCCCCCTAGGCTGTAAAATGATTTGAAGTCCAATATCTTAACTCACCCCATAATGATGTGTATATAAGATTACATCATTTTCCCAGCAATCTCTTTCCTGGTTTGTTCAGTATTCTAGAGTGTGGCTGTGCAGCATAGGTAGAGGAAATAAGATAAACACAACCATTGCTGCTGTTTTTCTATCTTGTCATTAATGTATACAATGAACACACCTATGAGAAATCTACATCCTACCTGGATACAAGTAGGAAATTACTTTCCCATTTCATGAAAGTATTTGAGATCACACTCTCTCTCCTCTCATCTGATATTATTTTGCATCATATTCAAATAAAGATACCTCAGAAATGAAATGTAACAGAAAAGTAAGAACAGTAAAGGATAAAAATCTTCTGCATTTCTCAGTGACCCAAAGCTTCTACTATTACATCAAGCTGCCCATGCAATTCTCCAAGAAACAGCAAAGGCAAGTCTCTCGATCCCAAATATCCCTAGATCATATTATTAGTGTCTTTCTGCATCAGTAAACATATCATGTATTCAGACATAGTAATTTGAACCTAAGAGACTGAGAAAAAGTCTACAGTCTTTTGGTAGGCTCATCTACTAAGAAACAAGACAGCATTGTCTGCACCAAACTTGTTTTGCTCTTATTAATTACCTGAGCTAACTAATTTATAGACTTTATAGAAACCCAAGCTGATGTTCCCCACAGAAACACCCTAAGTACTTCCTGTTATTCATTCTAGGTTATATAGAACATTTTTTTAACAGCTCCAAAAATGTCAGTAGAAGACAAAACAAGATGTATGTCCACAGAATGCATTCCACAGAATGAACTAACACTTCTACATGAATCATTAAAATTACACAAGTTCACACTGAAGGTCACCATCAGATGGAAGATTAGTACCAGAAATGGTACGGCATTGCAAACAACAAATATGGAGCATCACCCTTTACCCCTGTTTCCAATTTCCAACATTATTTTGTTAAATAGACTTAAAGGACCTGAGGTCAAGCTGAAACTGGAGGGCTCATGATCAAGCCACAGGGCCAATATATGCTTCTTCACTACTTTCTTGTCTGGTACTGTAGTGGGTCTGTCTGAGCTGATTTTCCCCATACAGC
>VYZX01025091.1:1247-23449 GCA_013401335.1 Brachypteracias leptosomus
AGAAAGGACCAGCAGAAGTAAAAATGACTGGTCGAGGATATATGTGTTTGCTTACAGGGGAAGGGATCCGTTGGATACCTGCACGATGGGTAAAGCCGTGGAAACAACAGCCGGCAGAAGCTGTGTCCCCTTAAATCCTTGGCATGATACACAGGCAATGTAGTTATAGGGTTTGATAATTGGTTGCAGAGTTTGGGTTTGGGGGATGGCTGAAAGATTTGATTAAACAAGGTTCTTTTTTGTATTAGTAACTGTTCCTTTTTGTATTTGTAACTGTTGTAGTTTTTGTATTATTATTATTATGTTGTGTATGAAAGTTTTTGATTACCATTTTGCCCCGCGCTGTTAAACAAGTTTGGATTGCTCAAAAAGAAGGGGGATTTGTGGAGCGGTATCTCCATAAGAATGGACATGTAAGCAATACAGACTCTGTGGCGCCAGCAAGGCCACACAAGGACGGCCACATGTAGCACGTGAAGCGTCAGTGACGCAGCAAGAAAAAAGAGGCAGAAGGCGGAACTAAGGGCGACACCTGGACAGCAGTTCCTGGCCAATCAGGAGATGTTGTTTAGCGCGTGGCAGAGTTTGTTGTACCAATCAGAGTTCTGCTTCCGGCACGTGGTCAGCACTGAGGGGTATATAACGAGCGAGATTCGGGCAAATAAATGGCAATTCTTGGATTACATTAGTCCGTGTACACATTGTCCATTGATCTCCCCGCATAGCATCATTAGCATTCAAATGTTTTCATACTGCATTGGCTTGTAAAGAATGATGTCTATAGCTCTGCCTTTAATTTAGTTAACCCCTAAAATTATACTGTAAAGACATGAGCCAATGTCATTGCCAATTGTCATGAGCCAATGTCATGAGCCAATTAGCAAAGTCAGAGGCTTCACATGTGGGATTGTCTTCCTCTCTATCTTCCTTCTAATTTCTCCAAAGTTCATACTGGAGAAAAAGAATCTGATTAAATCAGGCCAAGTAGGAATCAAGAGGAAGGTTTTCTGAATAATCTTACCAGTTGGTGAAAATGAATGGTTTAAATATTCTCAAAGAAAGTATTTAAACATCTGGGTATTGTATAGTCAGGATTTGTCTTTCACCATGCTGGAACTGGTCCACTGTATATGGAAGGCAAGGTCAGGAAGGAAGGCTAAACAAATCTTCACTTCTAAAAATATTTGATGCAGAATTCATAGTCCACCTTCTATAACTGTTTAAGATGGTTGCTTAGGAAACAAGTGATGACTCACTCCAACTTCATTAAATCTGAGTCCCAATTTGAAAATAGAAGCAATAGCTAGGAAGACACATAATTTTCAGCATTTCCACAGACCACAACATACCTCATATTTTTGGGATAAACTGTTACTATTTATGTGTATAACTAGTGAACTGTGAATTTTGACATTATGTTAATAAGCATATAACTACCTATCCACATTCTCCATTAAACTAGATTGTTATAAATGTGGGCTACACTGAGGAATATCCTTTTGTTTAACATCTGTATAACTGACAGTAGGCTATGAGCTTTGGTATTAGGAAACTATAGTTCTTGTTATATTTCTTTTTGAAGGCTGATTTAGCTTCAGATTGTTCATTCAATTTTTACTTAACAGAAACTGGCTTCAATGAACATATGTAATAAGAAAATAATGTTTCTCAGACTAAGACTCATCAGTTTGTTTATTTCAAAATAAAGACAATTTTTCACAATAAATTTAACATTTTACAGGGCCTACTGATGGAAAAGAATCTCTATTTCTTATTTCACAATCTCAAAGTTTTCATGATCTCTTGGCTTTGCAATGGTCAGATAATTTCATTGTGTCATCTATAACACCATGGTTTAAGGGTTTAATTCCTGGTATGTTGCAACAATTTTATGTCCAGAGAATATTGCCATCAAATGACCAGAAGTAGTTCTGAAGACTTGTAGAACTAAATATGATATGCTACCTTGTTTCTGTGAGCTTTGATTGTTAGCACTTTTACTCCTACTATGTGCAGTCAACAGTTTCATACCAAACTATGGGATGCCGTGATGACATCATCCACTCTTCTGAAATGGGAGTCACTCCTTTAAAGGCCTGTCCTCAGTGTGTGTCTGCGTTTAAGGTTCAGGGCAATCCCCATGGAGCAGAATTTGTTTCACCCCTCTTCCCCCACCCCTCTTCCCTTCCAGGAGAGGAAGGAAAGCCTCACACAAAGTTGGAAATCAAGATTACAACTTTTAACAGGGAACAACAAAAGAGATATTAAAGGAAGGGGAATATACAGAGGTATTAAGAGAAGGTATATATACAAATATATACAACACCGATCCTCCTGTGCCACATGGAGTTGTAGCCAGCCATGCAGAGGTGCAATCCCAGCATCCATCCCAGCGAGGAAGGGACGAGCAGAACTTTCTGTGTCCTTTTATAGAGTGTGGCAGGAAGGGGAGTGGAATAGCCGCTCCACCTGTCCCTACCCTTCCCCAAACCTTAAACCACAACAGTGTGCAGGAAAACCTTCTTGGTTTCTGAGGCTTCTTCATCAGTCATTGACTAATGGAGGGTGAGGGATCTGCTGCTATATATATATTACTGTTAAATAAATAATAGAATTATTCTTATTCTTTACATGCTAGTAAATGGCAGTAAGACATTCCCTTCCCTTCTACATGTAAACATGGATAGGTCTGAATGTAGATTTTGGTGAGCTAACATGTCCTGGCAGACTTGAAAGCAGCTGAAAGAGGCATCAAACTTTTATTCAGCCCAAATTACAGCTGTACTTTTGTGTTCTGAGTGATAAATCTGTTTGTTTCTAAATTTGAGTATGTCGCGGTCGGGATGGTCAAAACGACAACAAATCTCAGCAAAAGCAAGCAAGCAAAGCAGAAGCCTTTATTGTTCTCTTTCTCTGTACATTTATACTTTCTCCTTGTTTTCCCCAAAGGCGTCTTGTCCCCATTGGTTCAAAGTTGTTATTATTCTTTGTCATTGGACAATATTTACAGAGTTCATCACAACTCAGCTTTTCTGCCACAAGAACACCTGCCCCTCAGTTTTTGGTCAACACCCTGCTTATCTCAGAGTTATTCTTGTTCTTGTTTATTCTCTCAAGGGTAGAAGGGAATCTTCTCAAGGTCAAAGCTACCCTGTCCAAGGACCTCAGCCCAGCTGAGGTCCCCCACAGAGTATACTAAGTCAGTTTGACTGTCCTGCACTTTCTAATGCTTGCTGATCAACCAAAGGAAAAAATACTGTGATTAATACTCACTATTTGTGAAACAGATTTTTGTGTTTACCTGTAAGACAGTTATGGAAAAGAGATGGTAGATGAATCACAGTACATGTAGTTGGCGTTTGAGAATTTGAGTCTGTCTGAAACCACATGATAGCAGGCGAGTTCCTTGGAGAAGATGTGGATGATAACTGTTTTCTCAGCTAGAGTATATGGCTTCATTCAAAAAAAATATGATGATCCTGACTGAATTACTCATTTTATTCAAAAGTCATTACTCCCTTTTGCATTTTAATAAAAGAGTTAAGTCTGTATTTGCTATGAATTTACACAGTTCATCCCCCAATGTACGGTATGTACCACAGATGAAAGCTTTAGATGCTAAGGCAAAGACAATACAATAAAATAAAATAAATGTTTGCTGTAAAAGCAGAGTAAGGAGAACTTGGATTTATGTTTTCCTCCACAAGATTTTTTATTCTTTCAAGACCATACAATTCAGATGTTCCTGAAGACAAGACAAATAATCTGAAATGTCTAAGGCAACATTAGTCCTAATTATATATATTATCACAGCTAAAAACTACTAATATATATATTGATGTAAATGTTATGTTTTAACATTGGCGAACTGCCAAGGTTTAGATTCAATCCACCAGACCTGCAACAGATGCTCTCTGTTACTCCCCTTTCCCCCCTGAAATAGAGGAAGAGAAAGAGGATAAGGGAGAGAGACTTATGACCCCCTTCCCTCCCAAATGGGAGAGGAAGGGAATGAAAGGATTCCAGATTAGAAAAGAAAACTAAAACAGCTTTAATGAAGATAATGATAATAAAAAGGAATATATACAAATATATACAAGATCAGTTTTAACCCAACCTCCCCCTCATGACAATTATGTCACTGTCACCACTGAGGCTGTGCAGCAGGCGCTGGCAAAGTCCCAGACTGGACTCAGCAGCTGATGGGAACCAGGTTCAGGAGCTGGGTTCAGGAACACACGAATCGGGATCAAAGGCAGGGTTGAGAAAGGAAGGGAGAAGGGAAGGCATAAGGGCCCACTGACGGCAAAAGGAAGGCCTAAGGATCCNGAAGGCATAAGGGCCCACTGAAGGCAAAAGGAAGGCCTAAGGATCCTGAAGGGAAGAGGATCTGGGCATAAGGGTATACCAAAGGGACAATATAAGAGTTGAGACCTTTGTGATACCTCAGCTTTATACTGAATATGATGTATATGGAATGCAATATCTCGTCAGACAGTTTAGGGCCACCTGTCCTGGCCACTCCTGCCCGCAGGTGCGGCCTTTCACTTTCTGCACCCCCTGGTGTGCTACACAAGATCTAGCAGTGACCTTGGCCTGCACACATCAATCCTTGGAAGTAACTTTAAACATCAAACATTATCACTTCTAGAAACAGATACTGTCTGCGAAAACACGCTGTGAACTTCAGAAAGTGCAGTTAGTTAGCAGAAACTCAGATGAAAAGTAAAATCACTGAACAGAATTGGTTTGGTTCTAACTCAAACCAGGACACAAACATACTGTACTAAATTTTGTGGCTAGAGGAGTTCCCTTTGGGGAGACAGGAATGAGATTTAAACTAAAGTTTCAATTAAACAGCTTCATGTGCTTTGGCAAAATAATATTCCTGTCCTTCATGTAGATTAAAATTATGTCAGCTAAGGCAGAAGAAAGAGATAACTATCCTATTCATACTGCAACATTTCCTTCAGTGGCAGTATTGAGTTAAGCTTACTCCACCCCCCGGTGTCAATAAAAAAAAATTTAAAAATTTGAAGCATTTAGAGTTTCATTATAATCAGACAGTAGGTTTGAGCATTATGAAGATATATGGGTAGATCCAGTAGTGAGATTACACAGGCTGTATTTTTTGTAGGAAATCAAAATAAAATGAGTAAATTCAAGCTCAAATGAATGAGATATCAAGCAACCTTAGAAAGAAAAGTATCTACTTAATAACATACTTTAGTGTTTCTGTCATAGTATTGAGGAGTTATATCTAGAAGCATTATTCTGGATGTAGTCTCATCAATGTCAGAAATAGAAAATCTAACATTTTCCAAATCTATAATAATGCCTCTGATTAAGAATGCATTTTCCCAAATTGCATATTTTTTTTGTTAGCTGTATCATGTTGGAAATGTGTCTCTGGATTTATATATATTATTGCCCTAAGATTGCATCAATATTTCTGCTTCTCAGGGCTTGTTGCTTTGTTTTTGGTTTTGTTTTCCCTTACTCCACAGCTGAATTTAATATAATAATTTTCAAAGTCATAATAACTTTTCTTTTTTTCCAAACTGAGTCTCATTTTAGTGTTGCTCACAATGTTAAGCATCAAAATACCCTCTGATTTTTTATTGTCTGAATCAGAATGAGCATGGGTTAAAAAGTTAACTGTAACTGGACATAATACATGTTGGTTTATATGAAACTAAATCAATTTTTTCAAGTAAGATACTGTGTTTAGCTGCGAATATACTACCTTTATTAAAATGCAGTTATGTAACATCTATTTCATTGCTTTAATCCAATATTACTCAACTTTGTCTTTGTCTTGATTTCAGGAGCGTTTATAGGACACACTGAAATGGTTGTGGAAAAAGTGGCATTCATATGTAAAGACACATAGCAGACAACAACTAAGTGAATTATGAGGTAAGTTACTATATTGTTTGGATGACAAAGAATGTTAGATGCAATCTTCCAAGCAGAGAATGTTTCTAAAGAAAAATGTAGAAATGAAAGTAGATTTCAGTCTCTCCAATATTCTTTATTAATCACAAGAAATAACAGAGAAGATCTGACTGTACCTCTCCAAAGGCATTTGCAGGTACCACTTGCTTTGGATAGTTGTCAGCTGTAGGTGCCTCTAGGATTCTACATACATGTTGATGTAGTTTTCATGAGAAGTCTGGGAATTAATGATTCTCTCCTCTTTTACTGTCACTATGTCATGTTTATGTTTGAGATATTTTTCATGTTTTCTTAGCTGATTAAAGTCTGCTTAAAGGTTGATTTTTTTTTGAGGATTGTTTTTCTTGTGAAAATTTCCATATTAACACAAATGCCACATGTTGGGGGCTGACCTGTTGGAAGGGGGGCAGCAGGATGACTGTAAGCCAGCAATGTGCTCTCGTGGCCAAGAAGGTCAACGGAATCCTGGGGTGTATTAGAAGGGGTGTGGTTAGTAGGTCAAGAGAGGTTCTCCTCCCCCTCTACTCTGCCCTGGTGAGACCACATCTGGAGTATTGTGTCCAGTTCTGGGCCCCTCAGTTCAAGAAGGACACAGAGCTGCTTGAGAGAGTCTAGTACAGAGCCACAAGATGATTAAGGGAGTGGAACATCTGCCTTATGAGGAAAGGCTGAGGGTTTTTTTAGCTTGGAGAAGAGGAGACTGAGGGGTGACCTAATTAATGTATATAAATATGTAAAGGGTGAGTGTAGGAGGATTGAGCCAGGCTCTTTTTGGTGGTGTCTAATGATAGGACAAGGGGCAACGGGTGCAAGCTGGAACATAGGAGGTTCCACATAAATATGAGAAAAAGCTTTTTCATTGTGAGGGTGACAGAGCACTAGAACAGGCTGCCCAGAAGGGTTGTGGAGTCTCCTTCTCTGGAGACGTTTAAAACCCACCTGGATGTGTTCCTGTGTGACGCGATCTAGGCAATCCTCCTCTAGCAGGGGGGTTGGACTAGATGATCTTTCAAGGTCCTTTCCAATCCCTAACATTCTGTGATTCTGTGATGTAATCCAAGAATATTCTCTTTTCGTCTCTCTTTTTTTTCCTTTTGTCCCACGTGTCTACAGTTTAACACTGAAGAAATTTCTAAAGGAGAAGGAGAAACTTAAGTCTCTCCCTTTCAACTTCATGACTTCCCTTGTCCTTACAGAAGAAAGCAATTTTATTTAAAAGGTATGTCACACTGTAGAAGTATAGAACTAAAGACTGACATAAAAATAATTTATCCTGTAGTTCTAAGTGTGTCCTTGAAACTGTTTGCCACAAAAACAAAGCCATGTTTTATGTTCATACCAACTGCAGAAAGATATCTCATAGGGGCACTGAGGAAAGAAATTTACTGTATGTTAAATGAACTCCCCTATAAAAGTGTTGAAAGCCATGTGAAGTGATTCTAAATATTTTAATTTCATTTTTAAGAGAAAACTTATCCTCTTGTATCTGGCTTTCAACACCCTCACCCCCTTTTGACCTCTTAACAGTGAGAATTCACGGAATGAAGCAATAGTGACTGTTCAACAGCTACTATAGCAGAAAAAAAGTTGTGATTCCCCAAATTTTACATGCTTTGTCATGTATTTTTATGAGATTTTGGTTTTTTTAACCAGTCATGCATTATTCTCTATTAGCCATCTAGTATTCATTACTATCTTATTAAAATTTTCAGTCATCATATTAGCGACTAGAAACAATAAATAAAAAAATGCATGTGGGAATCAAAATTCATGTTTGACTGATTAATGAATAATGAAGGAAGGAGGCATTCTAAAAATCACCAATGCCTGTTGAAGAACATTCATAAAATGAATGCCTTTCTTCTGTGAAAAGCTCCCTTTCATCCAACCAAACTTAGGGTTTAGCTAATCTGATAACCAGATGAGAAGGATATCTGTAATATATCTTTAAACACTGTACAGAACATAAATAATGTAATACTACATTGAATTATTCATAAAACAACATTAAAAGTTCTGAAAATATTCTGTAATTATATCACTTATTTTTAGTGTGTCCTGTCTCTTCTGAACCTTCACACTAGGCTATCTCAGACCCCTGCAGGGGCAATATCAGTCATTTATATAGCCCGTACAGAACACTTCTCAGATTTAATTGTTTATTAATCATACTGTTTGATGAGGACAAAAGGAAATGTAATTAGTTCAGTGTCTCATGCAGTACATGCCAATACTCTTTACAACTGTATATTGGAATAAAATCACTGGGAAAATGTTCCTAACCTATTCCTAGAATTTAAACTGCTTACTAATCAGTCAATTAAATACCATATCACTACAATGAGAAAATATAAAGAATAAAATACTCCTAGCTGAAAGCTCTTTCACTGAAAACTTTCACCTTTTTTTCTGTTTTTTAAAACTAAAAGCAAGACCAGCATTTGAAACCAGATGTACAACAGAAAACTATCAATTACGGATAAAACTTAAGTGAGACATCACATAAATAACCTCATGAACTGTGTATCTGCAACATTGGTCAAGAAACTGATTTCCTGTGTGAGTTTGTTTAGAATGTACTAGAATATCTCTTTGCAATATGAATATATTATGACATGAATATAATAATAAAGAAAGTAGCTCTAGCATGAACAATTTTGAAAGATTCTGGACATGTTTTAAAATGTTATTTGGATAAGTTTTTCTTCATAGAAGGTTTTTAGAAAAATCATGCACTTAGTTTAATTAAAATTACACCTCCTTACTACTTATTGAGGATTAGAGAAATTATGAAATGCCTTTACTACACTACTACTTTGCCTTTACTACATTTCTTCCTATGTTTCACATAAATTATTTTTCGTTAAAATGCTGAAAGTTAATACCTGCAATATTCATGTGTAACCCTACTCAGCCTATTGAACCAGACTTGGAATCTCCCACTGTGTTACAAAATTCTCTTAGCATAAAATTTTGCATTTTGATTATTCTTTATTTTAATTACAGCCATATTTCAGAAAAGTGAAAAAACCCAAAAACAAACAGGTAGCAAACTATGAATAAAAGAAAGCTAACAAATTATCACAGAGAATTATACCTCAAATTGTTATGAAGTCACCTTGCAAATGGTCACTATATCTTTGTGATTCCAAAATACTTTCATAACTTCTTATTCGAGTAATTAATTGGAGAAATTTTTTTTTAAATAATGAGTTTTACAGTTACATAATTTTTTTCTTGTAAACATCCTATTTGGTACCTACTTATAACTACAGAAAAAAATGCCTGTGATATAAAGATAATAAGAAATACTAATAACAATTATAACACCTAAATATTACAGCTGGGAAAAAGGATTAGAACAAATTAGAAGGTATAGCTAATGGTTTTTTTCTGAATTATGAGCACGAAGGTCATATCTTGTATATGGTATCTAGGAAGCACAGAGATGGCCTAACTGCTGTCATGAACCCAGTCAGCGAACACTTTCATATTTTCTTTCTCCCTGTTCTTTGATAGTAACTCTTGTTTGAAGATCATAGTTAAAGCTCTAAACAGGAATTCTCTTGTAATCTGGAGTTGATAAGCAATTTAGCATAACCTAAAACCCCCCTATACTTCAGAGGGTTAGATTGACGATGGAGGTGGTGGAACATTCACACAATGAATTCACATCTCCGGTGTTTTTCTTTTGCATTACCATAGGAGAAACACATATGTGGAAGGTGATCAGATAAACTAGGGAAATCTGCCATTATCACAGACTTCCCAGAATCCTTTCTGAAGGCTATCACGCTCTCTGAGCAACTGCTCATTATTAGTGATATTGAATCTGTGATGCTAAAAGCATAGCAGTGGATGAATGGGAGGGGAGAAAGAAACTGGTTTATGCCTGTTAGGCAACTAGTTCAGGTGTGATTCAGAGTGCTGAAAACTTAGTTTAGAGATAATATGTCTGCCATGCCATCTGTACATTCCACTATGGTACAGAACAATCACCTTTCCTCTGTCATCTTATATTTTCTCTACTTTCTGTATGCCTGTTCAGTGTGAGGTTGAGAACATAAATATGTTGAACAGTGATTATATTATAAGTAAAGTTTGTTTATAGTAATTATGGTGTTCAACATAAGATAATAGAAAAGAAAAAAATATTCATATCCTTATGTATTGTCTCAATATTTTCAATATTGTTTGCAGGAATTATTAAAAAAAAAAAAAGATATTTTTGTTAATTCAAGATATAATTTTCAGCAAAAGATGTTTTTTCCTCTTGGCTATTCAGATTATAATCAGAACAAAATTCTTAACTATCATATAATAATTTTATTTAATCTTACATACTTAGATACTCCTGAGTTATTTTTATAGATCATTAGAATATGTAACATTCTGACATTAATTTATCAACAAGAAACAAGATCAGGAAAAATGTGACATCATTAACCAGCTAGATTTACTTAGAATATTTTCCTAAGGCAGAGGAAGGGGAAATGTTAACAAAGAGTTTTCTTGTCCATCTCCCCTTTTCTAGAGAGAGGAATCAGCTGCCTCAGAAGGGGGAAAGAGGAGAATAGTTCATACTATTTAATCTTGATACTTCTCCTTTCCTCATACACTGTTGGCTAGGTGATGACATGCTTAAAAAGTTGAGTGAACTTTTGTTAACTCCTCAGAGGTGGCACTTAGAAATGTGACATTGAGGTAATCATAGAATCATAGAATGTTTTAGGTTGGAAGGGACCTCTAAAGGTCATGTGGTCCAATCTCCTTACACAAGTAGNTCTTTATATATTTTTCAAACCACATGAAGTCCTTTACAGGGTCTCAGGCTTACAGAGTATCAATATGTCCCATGTAAAATGATGCCACTCAGAGTCAGATCCAATCTATGTATGTAAGAAGAACAAATGTACGAAGCCAGGAGCAATGTGACCTGCACAGGAATCTGTACCAGAGTCTGTGTCTTTAAGACACAAAATATTGACCCCTCGCACCTCAGCTTTGCTCTTGAGCTCAAGTCAAGACTGCAATTATGTTGAAAGCATTGCATCCTACACCATAATCTTTTTCTCTCTCAGTCACTGCTAGGGAATCTAAGCCATATTCTTAGAGAACCAGTACATTTTCAGTGTCGGCGTGACTCAAAGTAATGGACGTTTGAAAGTCATATAGGGCATGATTTTGCAAATGGCCTGGCACTTTTTACAGTTTTGCTCATACAATTCTACTAACTCCAGATATAAACATTGATCTACTTATTACATTTATTTTGGAAAAACTGAAGTGAAAATCCAAGATCAGGGGCAGAATTAAATCCATCTACTTAAAATATAGGTTGGTGGTATTTCCTTAGGAAAAGTGATTTTCATCTGAACATGACAATGAGTGTCAGCAGATGTCCACTGATGAATTACTGGTTATTTTATCTTGTCTTTCAAATTATATATAGAAGAACTTGACACTTTCAGTAGGAAAAAAAAAAGAAAGATGTGGTGGAAAATCTGACAGAGATTTTGAAAGCAACAGCTATTGTTCTCTGAGGAATGGCAGGATTAGGAAGTTCTGCGGTTGTCAATACTGTTTCCATTACATATGACAGTCATCCCAATATTTCCATTGCAGCATCCCTTAGCATTGCAAATGTAGCAAAATTACAGAGTAAGTGTGGTTAGAAATAGTTACACAGAGTTAGGTTCTTAAATCTGGCTCATTCAGTAGTGTGTATTTAGATGAGAGACAAAAGAAAATTTGCTCTTTGTTTTAGGTAGTGTGATCTGGGTTCAGTGTTCAGGCATGTTTGCTGCTGAATCCATATACAAGACAAGAAGAGCTCCTGAAAGGCTGAAAGTGAAGAATTTTATCCCAGAGCTCTTTCTGCAGAGTCACTTAGAGAGAAAAAAGTCAGAAAGAGAATGGTCATTTTTCTCTCCATTGTCTTTTGCGAGAATCAATTCCAGAAATATATATTTAAATGGTGTCAGGATTGGTCTATAATACCAGAAGAATATAACATTTTTAATTTAGAAAGCAAACAACTGGGGCTCTTCAATATCATATTAGCCTGAGAACTTTTTTTACTACAATAGAAAGTTAAACAGATATTGTAGGAGACATCTGCTTATCCTATACTATATTAGGCATTTAAGTCTTGTCTAATTAAAGCATCTGCTGTATTCAAGACTGAGTAAACACCATCTTACTTTGGTAACATAACATCCTTTTTGGAAAAATAAATGTGTATCTGAAGTGAGTGCATTCATTGTCATTGCTATTTTGATAAAACTATTTACCTAACTGAATTTAGAATGTAGGCTATAATTCAATCTCCTAAATAGTTTTTTTTAGAGAAAACAAGACTATCATAATGCAGACAGATATAGACAGTACCTGAAGTACTTGAAGTACTTGAGAGAAAGAAGTAACTTTTTCATTATGGCTAACTTCACTCCTCTCTAGAACATATCTTTATTGTAAAAGTTGCAGATGAGAACACATTAATTTTAATACTTCTTAAAAGTAAAAGATAACCATATCAAAATATTATGGATATTGACTTTATGAAATACATTACACAAAGGGAAATCCAGGCAACTTCAGTCAGCCTAACCTCAGCTCTGGGAAGATCATTCAAATTCTCTTACAAGCTTGTTCTACACACATGAGGGACAAGCAGGTGTTATGGAACAGCCAACATGGGTTTACTGATGCAGATTAAATCTGACTCACCTAATGGGGTGTCTGGCTCTGTGGACAAGGGAAAAGTAGTGGATATTGCATAACTTGGCTTTAGCAGTCATCTTCCATCACCTTGTAACCAACTAAGAGAGACAATGGATGCATAAATGTACAGTAAAGGTGATTTGGAAAACTGACTTGACTGCTGAGCTTGATCACTGTTGTTATCACTGGTGTAAAGTCCAGCCAGAAGCCAGCAAATAGCATCACTCAGGGACAGGTATGGAGACCAATACTGTTTAATGGACAGGTTTAAGAAATAGACAAACATAAAAATCATGGAGTTCACAAAAAACAATAGAAAGGCTTGAAAGTCTTACAAGCTCTTGTATCCTGGGCTGCTGCTTTAAGGATGAAGCCGACAGGTCTAGAAGAGTGATATTTTACCCCTATTTGGCATCTGTAAGACCTCAGCTGAAGTGTTGTGTCCAGTCTGGGGAACCCCAGCACAAGAAAGAAAGAGTCTAGAGGAGGCCTGACAAAATTGTTAGGGAGCTGGACCAGAGGGCATGTGAGGAGAGGCTAGGGGAGCTGGTGTATCTAAACAAGGGATACAGAAAAAATGGAGGCAGATCACAAGGGTGTTTAAATACCAGAAGAGGCTGCCCGAAGACACTGTGTAATCTCCAACCTTGGAGGTGTTTGGGACTTGACTCGACCTGAGAGTTTACTCTGAGCAGTAATTAATGTCAATAAAACACATTTGCAGTGGTTTCAGCATTCATACATAGTCATGTAAAGGTAGAGACCATTCTGACTATTTGAACTTGTAAAAATTATACTGCAGTTTGCATGCTTGTGAAGAGAAATGACAGGTCTTTTAAGTGAAAGTCTCCCATTAAGAAGGGGGATGGAATAAATGCTTAGCATATTTGCTGCCTCTGACATGCTGAGTCCCTGAGACACATGTATGTAAATATGCTTATTAAGTTTATGCAAAATGTCTGTGAAACTCATGTTTTCCTTGTTAAAAATACAGCTATTAATAACTGCTTATGAAAAATGTATTTAGGACAGAATACTAAAAACGTTATCAAAGCTACCGGGAAGCCCTTGTGCAAGGAAAAGGTACAGATAACAAATGCTGTCAGTGTTGGCAGATGGAGCTGTATTATATGCAGCAATAGGTTTATCTTGCTTGTTTCATCGTGTGGCATTTCAATAATTTGCTACCAGGAGAAAGCTTTACTATGCATCTCTTCTTCCAGACACGTTCATAGTACCCAGAGCAGTAAGTATTCAGTCTACTGACTCTCTCCTGTTTCTGCTGATATTTTGAAACATGGGTTTTTAGACATCCCCAAACTGGAGGGAGGAGGACAACAAAAAATGGTATTTCCATACCTATCTTTTTCCTTGCTTGATCACAGCACATTACAGAACCATTTATATGAATACAAAAAAGTACTTTCAGCCTGAGAGGTTTGCCATTGATACAATTCAGCTCATAGTTTAGAGTTGCACAGCCAAAGACACTTTCAACAATTGTGGTGCAAATATTCCAGATATGCAGCAAAAAGGAAGAAATAATAGCACAGAATAATAAAGCACTGATACTGAAGAGATCTTTGTTTGCATTAATTTAGTTATCACTTCTCCTGATAGTGTAATGAAATCCTTGCAACTATAGTATGAATGCTGAATGTGTATCTGAAAAAGAAAAGTCCTTATTCATTTTTTAATACAGTTCAATCAGGTATGGGCAAAATGTGAAATAACTGAGACCTAGAATAAACAGCACAATACAAAAAAGCAGAGGTAGGGTACAGTGATATTGGATCATAATTTTTCTCTGCACAAAATTCTTATTATAGTGAACCTCATCATTCAGTAAGTGCTGCCTTTTAAAAGTGACTCATTCATCCTTCTGAAGCTGAACTGCTTTTTAGTTGTGCAGAGCAAAATATCTCATAACCATATGCTAATTATGTTTGTAGGTGTTTATTTGATATATATTTACAAACACAATGTAAACAACACTTGAATTGGGCAGATAGTTATATAGACAGTCCATAAAATTGCTTTTAACTCCACATGCCAATGAATTTAATAACAGTGATACATCAGGATGTGAGATGAGACTAATACTGAATAACCCTTTTACATCAGAGGTCAGTCCATATCTTCACTTTTATAAACAAATGGAAATCAATAGAAGATCCATAAAAGGTATGACTGATAAATGCTATGTAGATCAATTGAAAGGTGCAGAAGAGTAGATGGTATCAATGCATGGGAAGGTAGTGAGGAACTGAACCCTTATTTATTCTTTGCACTACAGAAGCTGGGTTTCCAATCTACTTTGCCTTCATTTCGGCAATTAACATTAATATTTCTCCAGGATCAAATTGTTCCTGTCCTATGCTTGATTATCTTTAAGATCCTCAGTAATATGAGACAAATTAAATTTTGCTTTCCAAATAATAAATACTTGATCTGGGTTTTTCCTATTGAGGAATGGAAGGAAAAGGAAAGGGGTAGAACAATAGATGAAAAAGAATGTAAAGGAAAACCCTGAAGAGTCAAATTTATGAGCCTTGCAGATGGCAGGGGAATGAGAACAACAGAGACAGTAATACCTTCTGCCACTGGGAGCAATAACCCCTACACCTATGTTTTTCTGGAGGAGCAGCATTATGCCTTTTTTTTTTTTTTTTTTTTGATAACATAGAACAAAAAAAACCCCCAAAAAAAAAAGGAAAAAAAAGGGTTTTTNGATAACATAGTACAAAAAAAACCCCAAACAAAAACAGGATAGAAAAGGCTGTTCTAATACTTGTGGAAGTCTGTGCATGTAACTGCCTACAATGTAGATGTTTATAATGACATTAGTATAAAAAGCATTTCTCTCACACCTGGATAACCAGCCAGAAAGGGTCATAAAAACCTTAAAAAAATCTTTCAGTGAAGAGATGTTATTTTAACGTCTTCTGTATTGGTAGGGAGTGCAGAGCTGGGAAACTGGGTATATGAATGGTTTTTTTCTGTCCTGTATTGCATTATGTCCCGAGTTACTGTACACAGCATTCTGTAACAGCCTCAGGTAAGGAAAGATGTATCTTGTTTTTGAGTCTCTCTTTAAGGTTCTCATTAACTCACAAGATTTCTTTTTTTCTTAATTTTATCAACAATAGAAACTCTTATATCTGGCATACTAAATTCTGTTATTGGTGCATCACCTTGCACAAGTGTAGTTCATACAGGGCAATTCATACTTAACCCAATTTTTGCATGTGATTTGTTTCTGCAGAATCTTTTTGTGCTTTAATGTTCTTAAGATGTGTCTTCATTTATTAAGTACTTGTAGCAATAATAATTAATACTTTATATGATATATAAAAACCAAGACAACCCTATGCATAAGTTAACAGGTTTGTCTTTGCTATCCCCAGGTAAGCATAAAACCAGATATTTATTATTACCACATTTTGCATATTTCAGATAAGCCCTACTTTAAAGTATTATATGAATCTACATTTTACCAGGAAAATGTACCATCACCTTTATAGTTGTTCAAATTTTTAATACAAAGAAATACCAGCAAATTTGTTTTCTAGATTTATTTTTAATTTTTCATCACTGAAATGTTTCACAAAGTTGATTTTGAGAGAATTATTAATGACTCCAGGCCTCCTTAAAGGTCTGTTTTCCAACGACTGTAAAAATGATGTATCTTACAGAAAACTATTAAGTTTCATCTTAAAACATTTCTATACCCTCCAGTCACCTTAACTGTGCCTCTTCTTATCTCTTCCACTTTCACTGAATCTTTCTTAAACACATATAGTTGACAGTAAACAACCAGTTTCAAATGAGGTCTAATGTCTTCCGTGTACAATGGCTCTAATACTCTATTGTCTCTGCAGGAAAAGCTACTTTTGCCATATTGCTTGCCTTTTTCAAAGTAATAACAATAGCTCTCAATGGGCTTTTGCCCTCTCCATGTCAAAATGATCAGGTCCATTTTGTAGAGAAATATTTTGGGTTTGATTCCCAAAAGTATGAACTTGCACTTTGTAAAACTGAATTTCATACCAATTCTATTGCACAAAGTCCTAAACTTTCATCTCTTTCTGTGTAATAGAGCCATCTTTCATTTGAATGTTTCACATCTTCATGCCAATAAATTTAATTAATATCTTAATATTTTGGATAAAGATGATGATCAAAATTTTGATGAAGATACCAAGATTTCAAGTCCAGTTTTTAAGATAACCACTACAATGGACTAGAATATCATTCCTACATGCTAATATCTCAATTTCTAAAGCTCTCCATTGCCACATTCCCCTTTGTAGTTTTACCTAACTCTATCTTCACCAACTTAATAAGTGCATTTCTTTCACTGGAACACTTGACTGAAGTTCGAAGAAATGAGATTTGTGAATATCCTCTGTTTAGAAAATGGTCAGTGAAGAAAAAGCTGTTAGATTAGTTTAGCACATTCCATATTTCCTAAGCTAGTATTGTATTATGTTACATGCCATGTTGCTTTAAGGGCAATTACTGATATGAAGGAATAATTGATAGTGACCATCCCCTCCATTACTTTGCTACTCCTCAGTTTGACTGCACCCTTAATCTCCGAAAACAATCATTAAAAATGATCATCATCAGATCCATGTTTTTTTAAAAATTCTAACATGAACATTTTCTGGTCTCCTCAATTCTCAGAGGGTCATGTTTCTCTCTTAGTTGTGATTATGTACATTTTTATATTCTTTCTGTTGTCAGTTGATTGGAGGGCAGTGCTAAGACTATCTTTAATCTTATTCTTTCCTCATAGCAACTGATTTCTTCCTCCTTTGCTCTGTTTTTATATACCCTTAACTAAAATATCTGCAATGATGTTTTAAAATACCTGCTGCTAGTCTAGCTCAACTGAACTTCAGGAATTCTCACTCCGTCTCAGCACTTACTGACTTTTAAAGCATAATTTTCTCTGTAATCAGCAAGGGCTTTCACAGTCCTTGAAACTGGCTGCTATTACCACTTTCCCCTTTCTTAAACTGAAATAAGGAAGTTCTACAAGGACTTTTTTCTTTATATTCCTCATTTAAAAAACTATATATATAAGAGGAAGAAAACCCCACATTTTAGTCCACAGTGCAGTGGTTTGAACATATTTGGCATCTAGGCAAATTTGGCATTTCAGACAAATGCATTATTATTATTGCTATAAAGAAACCCAAACATTTACTTAGGCACAACAATTTTCAAATCATCACTGATGCCTCTGATATAAATAATCAAATCATTTTAGAGATTGTTTTTGCCACACAAAATTTGTTTATTGTTGGAAGACTTTTTCTCTATATATTTTCTTATAAGTTTTCATTCCATAAGAATGAGCTAGCCTTCAGTCCTTCTTTATAGCACACACAAAGAGCTAAGATTTATTTTGGAGAAGAATGAACATGTGGAGCTTCTTTTGCAGATGAAGAAAATAGTTCTGTTCAGGGCCACCTGTGGCTTTCTGTTTTGGGCTGCAATTTATAAAGCAGTGGTCAGGAAATCAGAATCACAGAATCAAGCTGGATAAATAAAATACCAATTGTAATTTGCAAACAATTTCTAACAACACATACAGGAAATTAATGAAAGATAGTGGGATCAAATCTTTTCCAATCAGCACACCACTGTTTAGCTTCCTTCTTTCAGCACTCTAGTAACACTGCTGAGTAACTGATGAAATTACTGGCCTACTATGTGCCAGTAAGAGAAAATAGCTATAAAACTCCTAGAAAAGTGGAACATTATTTAGTGTCAGAAAAGTGGCTCTGCTTACCTAAGTCTTTGTCTTATCATATTTACTGCAAGGCTTTGCTTGTTTTTAAATTTACTATAGATATTTTTTTGCAATGTGTTCACATCTGTTAGCTCCAGTTTCTAATTTCACATTTAATTTTTCTCAATATAAATGTTAATTTTAAGATTATAATTACCTTCATTTACATAATGTTGCTAATGTGGAATTATGGATTTAAAAAAACCCACCAGTTACAAGTGAGGAAACTGAGAGCCAGCAAGTCATTCAAAACATAGGCAACTTCTTCCATTAAAGAAAGGTCTAATTAAAGCTGATGGCTCATCAGGGGTGATATCTTTGCTTTTCTTTTTCTTTCATTTTTTAAAGCATAAGAAAACTGCTGTTTGGCATATGTACAACACAGGCAGAGTTAATTTACCACAGTCCTTTAAAGTTTAAGGCCTTAGCCTAAAATGAAGAACAAAGAACGTGCAAAAGAGTACAAGTGCTGAATTGGCTTAATGAAAACCTAACTTCCCTATATGCAAATTAAAGAGGTATGAGGTACAATGCATTAACTATAATTAAACATGTAACACTATCTTAATTTGCTATATTATAAAATAAAAGGTAATGAAGGGAAAGAGGAAGCCTGATGTCTGGGTTATTGTCTGTTGGGCTCAGTTCAGAAGCTATCTTGCTCAGCTCACCCTCTGCTGCTCACTGCTGCTTTCTACATGGACATTATTATATACCTTGGATCTACATGTTGAAAAGAAGTCTGGGTTTGTTCCTTGACACCCATCAATAACAGGTATTTGGAGTATAGCGGACAGTTCTGAGGAAGTTAATTTCTTGCTTGCTTATCCTATAAGCATACATAGCAAACCTCCTAGCAGAACACTGCAATCTGTTCTAAAGCAATTGTGTTCAGGTAATGGGTAGTTAGGAAGATAATGTCAGTTTTGTAACTCTAGTTCAAAGGATTCTGAGCCAATTAGTAAGTTTATGCAGTATAGCTCTTATTCACTCCCATCACAACCAGTCACAAGAGGAAGTTTATAATGACTTGGCCCAAAATGGTATGTATTTTAAAATCCTTCTGTGAATAGTAATGTGATACTAAGCTAGGAAAACTGCAGAATAAATTATAGAGCATCCCTCCCAGTCCAAACTAAAACTCTTGCAATTATTTGGAATTTTTCATATTGTAGATTCCTTTCTCTAAATGACAGGTTAATATTAGGAATAGGAATATAATACAGTTGTTATTCCTAATTAAGTTCTGAATCCTATCTCCAGTTTTTACTAAGGTAAGATTCTTCTAATAAAAGTACAAGAAACATCGCTGTGCATGAGCCTGGGATGATCTGCTCCCTTGAAGGAGAGCTATAACTTTAGAGACCTGAAACATGAGATTTATTTTTCTATATATCAACTCTTAAAGTTCTAAATTATTTTATTTTACCAGCTAAGATCTAATCGCTCTAGATCTCCCTTATTTTCTGTGAAGCTTAAAGTGAGTCTAATTGTATAAGTGAGTATATAAGTCCTTGCATACTTATTTCTTTGTTCTTTGTCATTTCTCTCCTAGGTAAGAGGACTGAGAAAAAGGGATTGATGATTTTGTGAGGATTTCCATATTTCACTCCTGACAGTAGTCTGCTGTCTGCCTACTATGTCATCACACTGAGTAGGAAGCAGAAGTCTGATGATAAACACAAGCTGGATGGCATTTTCTAGGGGAACAGGAAATCTTTTTCAAGAATCTTCACATAAAGGACCCTACTTCATATGTGTCTCTTAAACAGATAGCCTAAATCCCACAGAATGCAGAGTGGAAAAAGCAAAATGAAAGAGAAATTTTCTTAAGCTACTGTTTAGGAACTTTTGTTTACTGGAAGCAGGATGAAGAAGTAAGAACTTTGGTGTACAGATGTACCTTTGTGAAAGATCTCAGATACTGGAGCAGGTATGAATATCATGACATGCTGAACTCCTGAAAGCTTAAACAGTTTTCTTTGAAGAAAAACAGAAATTACCTTAAAAGACAGGAAACAAATTACTGCATCTATGAAATATTCTTTGGTGAGCCAATAGAATTAAACTAACTAAATTATAAATATAATTTGATCATTAGCAGAAGTCTTTTTAAAAATATCAGTTTAAGGAGAGGATTGAAATGGTCTCTTCAAACCTTTCAACAGTATATGAAAAATTGGGATTTAGGGGAACATAATTTGTATATGCTCTGTAAAACATAGTATTTTTCACTCAAGGGAAAAACATTTAATCAAAAAAGCTTTCCAACAAGCCTAATAATATGAAAAAGGAGACAAAAGATCTTTGTTAAGTTTCACTGTATCAGATTATATTTTATGAGCAATTATACTGCCTCTTTTTTATTTATGGTACTAGCTAAAGATGGACAGTATTCTTGGTGTTTCGTTGCTTGAAGTTTTCTGTGGCCCAATATACTTCACAGTTCATTCTTCCCAAAGATACTCTGTATTAAGCTCCTGTGACCATACACACACAGGCACAGACACAGCTCTGTATTTATGCAGACATAGATTTATAACAGTTCCTGGTTTATTCTTTACTCTTTAGGTTTCTTTTAATTTCTTAAAAATAAAGTATTTTAAAAGTATTGGTGAATGAAGAAATCAGTGAACAACATTCCTTTGGAGTGAACTGAGTAAATAATATATTTGTTTTTGAAATACTAAGACAGAGGAGGATAGAAAATTGCTTTATAAACTATCCAGATTCACACAAATATTACTGTAAAGAAGCAGAAACAAGATCTCCATGAACTGTCTCCGTGATGGTGTCTAAGGAGAGTGACTTTCCTCTGAAAATTCACCTATTTTCATATACTAGGCAGGCATTTTCATATCTAGAACATCTACCTTTAGTCTGTAGTTGCACTTACCTGTGATGCATCTACAGAAAGACTAAGTTTAAGATAAATTCTACAATCATGTTTGAAACTTGTCAGGTTGACAACAGTCATGTTTGGTAATTTATAGATTTTCTATACAGTGCTGGAAAATACAGTTGTTGTGTCTGCAGAATAGGTTATTGCTCTGTCCAATACAGATCTTGTCCTTAAAAAAAAAAAGATCAAAATTAAACCATAGTCAATATTGAGTATTCTTTATATCTTCTGTGGCCTTTCTGGGAATTTCTGCTGCTTATAAAAATCTTCCAAACTTGTCTCTGCCACTCAAGCTCTCATAAAAAAAAGTTTCTGCAATAGAGATAATATCATTTAGAACTGACCTACTGTTCTCTGAATTGAATTGATAGGGTTTTTTCTACTCTTTAAACCTTTAAAAGAATATATTTTGAGGGGCTAATCCAATACATAATCTGAAAAAGCAACTGGAATGAGCAGCTAAACATTGTGTCTTTTGTTACTCCCAGGCTAAACTAAGTATTTTAGAACACTGCACTAGAAGAGGGTATTTCATACGCTAACTGTTGGCTCTAGCTTGTCTCTTTAATTCGGTTATAATATGAGGTATTTGAAAGTTTAAAAACTGAAACATTTGAGATATCCTCTTAATAGCAAGGAGCTGTTGTCACTCTGCTAAATCTTGTATTTTCAACTGCAACATGAAAACAACCTGTCAGAATAGCACCTGAAACTGTAAAGGACAACATATCAGATACCTGTTTATCATGTGCTCCAGTGACCCCTGAAATAACATACTCAGCCTGTAAAATAGGTGGGAAGAAAAGAAAACAAGAA
>VYZX01025092.1:13253-28709 GCA_013401335.1 Brachypteracias leptosomus
CCTCAAGTGAGATGTTTTCCAGCAGCTTGACTCTTATTCCAAGTTAGTAACCATATCCCCTGCATAGATGTTGAAAACCCAAAAGGATTCAATTATCATTAAAAGAAATGTAGAAACTATAATAAGAGAACGATGCATTGCAAAAGGTACTATAGTAAGAGAATGAATAAACAGACACATAATTTAAAAGATGTTTCTGCCTTAATAACATCTGTCAATTCTTCTGTTGTATTTAGAAACTAAAGATTCAACTAAAGATCCCTTGCACAGGTTGTTAATGGGGATCATGACAACCAGTAAGGAATGAGCTGCTTCAGGCACAGGCTCACAGGGAAGTGTGGGAGGAACACAGTACCTACTTTCACACCATGGACTGACAAGAGGATGGCTATAAAGATGTTTTTGGACATCTTATGATTTCTCACACTTTTCTATGAGCTTCCTCTTTCCCTTCATGCTGGCCAATATCCCAGTGCAGTGTCTTATTTCAGTCTGTTACTGAACATGAGGATGCAGATCTGTACCTGATATGTCAAACACATTAGTTGTATTCCCATTTTTGCCTCCTGATTTTTTTTTGCTGCTCCATACCTATGTTTTAAATAGAATTTCTATTCATCAAAGGACTAATAGTTACTCTGAATTAAACATGATTCCCAGTGATTGGCAGAGCTTTCTTCTCCAATATATATATACAAAAAAAAATAAAGCTTAAAAGAAACATCAGGACTAATTAGACAGAACAGTGTCATATACACTGACAAAAAGAGGCCCATCAGGTAGTATATGTAAAGTGAGATTCCCAGTCACCAAAGCACTCTTTTCTAGTCAAAAACTGATTTTCATTTCCTTCTTTCTGACACTGAAGCAGCAGGCTTTGGAATCTTACTGCTTTTTCTTTTAACTTTGCATTGATTATATATTTGGGCAACATAAAGGTTTATTTTACATTTCTTTCAGCATACAGCCAATCAACAAAATCAACATGTCTTCTAAAACCAGAGTTAGCTTTCTGTCTTTCCTCAGAGGGGTTGTAAAGTGTAATTAATGTTTGCAAAGCACTAGAATATTCTTGCATAGAAAGTGCTAACTTACTGCCAAGTGTTTAATATAGGCAGTTGCTGGTTCTCTCAAAGTTCCCAAATGTGACTCAGAGGCAGATTCAAAAAGGAATATTGACACGCAAAGGAAAAATAGCTCTGGACTTTCAATGCACAAGCTAAGAGCCTCCAAAACACCTACCCCCAGGACTAATCAACTCTGTAAGTACAAACTTCACTAAGCACTTTCCTGTTGCCCTCAGAGCTCTCCAGACAGTAGGAATTGGGTTTCTGAGTTTCCTCTGAGCTGCTTAGCCCAGGCCTGAAGAGCTACACGTCTAGTTCACAGACACTCAGAAAGTAGACACGCATCTGAATAAATTTAGTTTTTACTTACTATACAGCTGAACATACTTTGATCAAACACAATTGTAAAAAGCAGTATCATGGAGAGAAGCCAGTGGAGGTTCGACTAGCTATGGGGCTTGTCATCTGCTTCTATTTCTTCTCCAGCAATTATTTCACATAAAACAAAGAAATGGTCTTCTGCAGAGATCTGGCTCCTTTTAAAAGATCATCCCCAGCTATGAGGACTAAGAGTAGCACTGCCTTCCATTTGCAGATTTGTTTGTAAAATAGGTCAGAAGGAGGTCTCCCATTCCATCTGGCCTGTTCCAGCAGATCATGAACTCTGCAGGTCAAGAAGAGACTGAATAAAAAGGTAGCATATCTCATGGTGAATGTTCCAAGTGCTAAACATGACTACCTGCTATGCTCTGAAACTGCAAGATTTAAATGTCATTCTGTGCATCACAACAGTTCTGTTTCCAGTCCCAGTTTGAATTTAAACCACACATGACATGAAAATTAAGTGTTTTAAAAAAATAATACATCCATTAGCCAGACATACTCTTATACCCTGGACAAACTAAGTTTCATTTGGGACCTGTAGCAGAAACAGTTTTATAATGAAGTCTTGGGACTATCACAAGTCACAGGTTAACAGGTGACATGTCTTGGAAGACAACCTTTTCTTTAGATGCAATTTGTGATCTTTGCAGTAACTGAGTAAGGTGGGGAAAAACTAGTACAGGCTATTTACTAGAATTCACATTTTTAATCACAAAATATTGAAGACATCTACCCTAAAGCTACTAATCATTTCAACCAAAACAAAATTCAAAAAAGTAAATAGAAAGAAGCACTCCCTCTAAAGACTAGAGCTCTTTGAATGTCTTAAAAACAACAGCAGAGAATAATGAAAATGTAGATAACTGAATTTGTTGGCAGACTGTCATTTTTAGCAGCCTGTGGGCAAGAAGTTTGTTGAAAAGATGGAGGTCTTTGTAAACCCTTCATTAGTAGTGGACTTAAAAAATACGAGATTATAATAATTGCCATACCGATACTAAGCCAGAGGCCATCTAGTTAAATGGTAGCCATCAGATGTGTCAGAAGAAAGCCAGCAGCATATCCTATGCTCATCAAATTATTGTATTTGACCCTGGCCAAAAGGAAAGCAGAGAAGCAAATCGTAGTCAAGAGAGGTCTGTTTTGTTTATAGAGGGAGGTGCTCCACGGGTCAGTGACAGTGCCAGGAAGTGAATTGCTCTAGGCTTTATACGCTGCCAGTGAAGAGACTGAACTGCTTGGAAAGGTGCCCTGAAGGAGCCCAAGTTCAGAGCACAAGCTCTGAATTGCTCTTTGGAGGAGCTGTTCCTTTTCTCTGGTTTCATCATCAGGATCCTGCAGTGGTTAGTGTCTAAACCATGGGTTGGGGTGCATTCTGGTTGCTGTGCTTGATCCTTACAGTCAAGCAGAGCCCCTCACAAGAGCAACAGTGGCCTCAATGCATGCAGTCACTGTTTCTGAAGCTATAAAATACAATTTCACAATAACAATTAATACATGGCAGAGTAGATCTCTGATTCCTGGGAGCTAAGCTGTGGAAACTATTTATTTCCACCCAGGATTTGCAACGAAACATGATTAAAGATGTTGCTATTGTTCTCAAGATTCAACAAATTTAACTGACATACACTACAGAGCATAATCATACCCCAGAGACTGATAAATCCTTCCTGAAAAAAGATCAAGGACAATGTTTATACACACTCATGTTTGAAATATAGATGTATAAATGGTATGTTGTTACTTTTAAATTTAAATTAGATAAAAACCAAGGCAGAGTGAGGGAGAAGAATTATGAGGTGCATCGATAGATTTATTGTCATAGATACAAAACAATATATTAATATTTTAATTGTCTTTTAGATTTGCATTAAATTATTTAAAATTTTTCTCTGTTCAACCAATACTAGTTTTTCTAAGAATCCATGTTACATATTTTATAAAGCATGAGTTGAAACTATCAGGACCTATTTATTGAGTTGCGTATGCACTAGCTCAGCAGTATGACTTTGTAGTGCTTTCAGATATTTCCTGAGAACACAAGTTGATGACTTGCAGGTGAGGAAAGGTACAGGAGAAAAGGGGAATTTAATTTTTTTAATGCAATATTGCCTGAGTTTCTTATTGTGTCATTAAATATGTACTTTTGCTAAATACATATTCTTGCACACCAGAAATGTTTTAACAAAGCTTTTTGAGGATGGATTATGTTAACTGTGTTTCTTAGGAAGTGGATACTTTCTATGATACTTGAGCATTTTTTAAAAATGGATGATGTTTATACATTTTCTGTATATTTGCCTATATATTATTAAATGTAAGGCATTAATATTGTACATTATTGTGAAAGAAATTATAATCTGACAAGTTTTAGCATTTAAAGAGTCTGATTTTGACCACCAGACTGCTTTCATTTGCCTTTTAATGAGATTCCTGAGTCAAGCTGAAACAGATCATTAAAAACAATGACCCGTCAAGAAAACCAGTTGCATTTTATCCCAAGTCATTTATGCCCCCAACCTCCCACAGATGGAGAACTTCAATGATGTGGTCTCTCATATAGGAACAAGTCTACATTATTCAGTAACATAAACCAGAAGGAGAATAGTATTTTGAGAGTTGGAAGCTAAAAACAGATTGTTGCTCTAATTCAGTGCATTAAAATATCTGTAATAAATGGAATATCTGAGCAGTGAGGAGATCATGCTAATGATGGGTCTGTTTGTCTCTGCCTAGAAAACATACGACGCAGTTTGCTGGTGCACAGGTCAGGGAATGCTGTAAATGTCATTTGAGCTCATAGATAGAAAAGTTAAATCAATCATCATTTTTTGGTCGCATTTAAACCCAGTGATTCAAGATTTACTACATTATGCTATGGCAGTATCTGTTTCGGAAGCAGCAATGTGACTAGCTAAACCACTTGATTTTAAGGAGCAGACAAGAAAAAAAAGGTAGTGTTCATTATGGAAAACCTTGGATTCCTTCAATATTGTATTCATGTATTTTAGTTTAATTATATACATTTAAGGCCAAGCAGTATGGGGTTTGTGTCTGTCTTGGCAGAAAACAAGATTAATCTGAGGGGGTTAGTATTTTTATGCTAATACAAAATGCTGGTGGAGTGAAGAGGAAGCAGAAGCAGCACCTCAGAGACCTGGAAGGAGTATCCTAACATTCCAGTAAACCCCAGGGGTGAAATGACTGTTGTCACATAGTTAACAAAAAATGAAGAAATCCAGGTCACAAGAAATATAGTAGATCTGTGTGCTTTCCTGTTTTGCTGTGTTATTTAGAATTCAGCTTCTTCAATTTGTCAAAGAACTGTTCTTTCCTCTGCCGGATTTCCAGCTACTTCTTCTCACAAAGTACAGTGGGAAACTGAGGAGGTACAACACAGGATTTGTATATTTCCAGCTAGACCAGAATAATTGAAGAAAAATAGTACATCATAGCCATATTTCTTGCTAAGGAAGAATCTAGAAGCTCTGAACTGGAGGAAAAATGCAACCTAGTTTTACAGTTTTTATAGACTGAACTGCAATTAATGTCTGAAGTTTGTTTAAGTTTGTGGTACCTTCTACGGTACCTTCTATGGTACCAGAATTGGATGAGCTTCTAGTATGGCAAAGGTGGGACAAGATTTAAGTTACAAAATATTGCTTGCAAATGCTTTGCCAAAGACATTTTGCCCGTGTGCATGTTCAACTGAGAAATCCAACCTAAGATGAGACTTGTGCTCTCCAAAACAAAGAAATTATCAAAACTAAAGGAGGAAAATGCAATATTTTAAAATGTATTTTGACATTTTGTAGCAGCAAAATACTGCTGCACCTTAATCTCTTTCTTTCTAAGAGCCCTGAAGTACCTTGCTGGATGTAGTTACAGATGAAACAGGTATTCTTGAATGAGAAGTACTGACCCATAAAACAATACAAGAAGTACTTATTAATGTTACCTTCCAAATAGAAGAAAAAGCAAATAACACCCTTTTCCTTTCAGTCAACACTGATGGATGCGAAGAGACACAAAATATCTTAAATACTAAAACAGAAATAATAAACTTGCAGCTTCATGCCTAATGATAGGAAACATGGATTAATGAGAAATCTTACAGAATATGTGCATCTGCATCATGCAACAGTTACTGAAATCATGCTGCTCAGTGCTTAAAAGAGGGAAATTACTTATGTAAGGTCATAAACAGGAGATGGCACTACCAGAAAACATTACAAATTGAAAAGAACTCGTAAAATACAGAAGATTATAATGCATGTTTGTTAATCAACAAATGAAGGCTTGTTATAATGGATCCAACTGGACAGTCATTGCCAGGCTCACTGGCCAATGTAACCAGTTTTTGAAGAATACTTCTTCACATGTAAGCATAATTTTCCTTCTACTATGTTTACACTCCATCTACACTGGCTCTCCAGGGAACATGAAAGAAAAATAATGCTACGTACATGATTATCAGCAAAGAGCAAGTTCCAAAATTGTTGAGGGAAGCATTTTCAGAAAGTTGCCAGCCTCAAACAGTATTCCAGTCTTGCCCTTTCCATGGCAAGGGGTACCAATAACCCATGTAGAAGCAGAGAGTAAAAAGTTGGACTCTCAGCTGCAAATGAGAGTCTCAGGCCCCTGTTGTTAAGTTTCATTTCCACTTTCATGGCATTACTCACCTGATCTATTCTATCTGTTTGTCTTACAATTTCATGTCACAGATGGTCTGTCTTTTTTCAAGTTGCACTAACAAAAGAGGACTGGAAAAGTCCACTGTACTACTTGTCTTGCCAAGGAAACCTGCTGCACATCTCAAAGTTGCATTTCAGCCGTCTTCACACTCAGGCAGTTGGTTTTCATTGTGTCTGGTTGACATTTTCAAACCTTTCTTTACAATTGCAAAAGCTATGTTTGTAAGAAAAAACAAACAGACCCAGGGAGTTCCTGGGTTGTAAGCAACAAAAACTGTGCTGGCTGGGATGTATTTTATCTACAGACTGAAGGGGTAGAACCATTCACACTTGACTTCCTGGTCTGAGTCTCTGTAAAAATCTAGGAAGACACTCTGAGGTTATTATAACATGTTTGAGAGGCAACTATATTTCCTACAACATAAGGTTTGCTTCAAGATTATTCTCTGGCCAGAAGGAGAGAAACTGTTCCACATTTTTGTTCCCCTTACCCAATTGAAGAAAAATGCTTGTGATCTTTCCATATAGGAGTATATAGGCTTATATAGATTAATTCATAATTCAATAAACACTGTAGCATTTATTCCTATAGTATTTCAGCTTTCCCAAAGTTAATTTTTGTCAAAAACAAACTGAAAAGAATGCCACAATTCCTTAACTGCATGAACCAAGCAGTTCTTCACAAAGCCTCTGATGCGCGCTGACATGCTTGAAGTTCAATATAACATCATGTTAGCAGTCATCATATGATTCAAGAAGTGAAACAGAAAGATTTTTAAAATAATTTATAGCCTGCTTTTTCTTACTCTAAGGACAAATGAAATTAACAGCCTTAAGTTACATAGGATGGGATTCAAAGCAGATACATGTCTATAAATGTCCATGCATGCTTCTGAGATAAGATGCCTACTGTTGAGCAAAGACTATCCCATAAGAACAGATGTCAAGGCTATCTACATCAGCATGAGTTAATTACCTACATTAACATGGGCTACATTATCATAGAATCATATCATAGAATCGTAGAATCATAGAATTGTCAGGGTTGGAAGNTGACTCATGTAGTGCTTCTCATCCATGAGTACCCCCAAGTCCTTTTCTTCAGGGCTGCTCTCAAGCCAGTCACTGCCCAGCCTATAGCGGTGCTTGGGATTGCCTCGACCCAGATGCAGGACCTTGCACTTGGTCTTGTTGAACTTCATGAGGTTTGCATGGGCCCACCTCTCCAGCCTGTCAAGGTCCCTTTGGATGGTATCCCTTCCCTCCAGCATGTTGACCACACCACACCACATAGCTTGGTGTTGTCGGCAAACTTGCTGAGGGTACACCCTGGAATTGTTTATTTTTAATAGCTATTAATAGAAGCCTAGATGGGTAGCTGAGATATGTGGTAGGTGTCTGGAGTTATGGTAAGAAATAACAACAGAGTGGCCCTAGCTTTCTGCAGACAGTATCCCTGGGAACTATTGAATATCCCAAGGAGAAATAAATAAAAACAAAAATACAAGCAAAAATTCGTACTCAGGCAGGGAAATTGAGAACAGTTTTGCTGCAGCCTAATAAGTTAATGGAGGTTTTGCAAACCCATTAACATTAGATTTCCTTATTCTGCGAGTTTTCTGCAATCCATTTACACTACTAATGTACTAACTCTTGCTCTCTCTTCCTAAGAGAGTTTTCTTAGAGGGTATTGTCCAAACTGTTTTCTTGCTGGATCTAGATCTAGGAGGAGAATAGAACAACATCGTTGTTGAGCACAGCTCAGGAGTAATACAAATTTCTTTAACAGACTACCTCACTGGTGAAAGAATATGAAAACTTATTTCTGTTCAAATAAAGGCCGGGCAGGAGAAATATCTCAGAGAAGAACTAAAAATCTGTGACAGTCAAAATAAGCACGATACTATAACTCATGATATGGGAAGTGCAGACCCTTCCTACCTAAAATAAGATTTCCTGTTGGAATTATTTATTAAATGACATTAATTGCCCCTCAGCAAAACAAATTTTTATGGATAGTTGCTATAGGGAAATGTCTAGGAGAATTAAACAGTTCACTATACTATGGTACCCTTAGTTCAGGCACTGCTAGAGGCTTCAACACTTCACCTTTAGGAACAAAAAGGGGGAAGAAGTCAAGAAGAGAAGTGAAAGAAGAAAAATGGTGCCGAAAAGACAAACAATACAACAATTAAAAGGAGTACAGCTGAGGACATAGAAGAAGGTCTTAAAACATTATAGTGGGAACATATTAAAGAGTAGGTTATTGGTGCAGAGACACCAGGAAAACCACAGATTCACTGGATTCTGTAAAACTGGCTGGTTTCTACTAATTCCGAGATTAGCAAACTCCTGCGTGGCAACTTGAACTATAGTCTTATATACTCATCTTACGGGATCAAGGACAGTCCTTGCCATGTTTAACTGGGGTCAAAATTCTCCCATTTCAGAAAACAAATACATGCCTGGACACAAAGGATGCTGAAGTAACTTCTCTAGTTATGATATCTAACTGTGCTGGTTTAGGAAAAGATGCTCTTTCAGCAGAACACGGAAGTGAGTGCTAAGTTTTCAGAAATGCTTTATCTTTCTATTTAGGGTCAAAAAATGAAGAGTTTAGGAGGAAGATTTTACTAAGATTAGATTTCTCAGTCTCTTTTAGAAAGACCTGTTGCTCAGTTGTTCATAAAAGTGCTTGTATTTCATAGTCTGAAGACGATACTTAAACATTTGTAAACAAACTGGTATGGCCTGAATTTGGTGTTGCCCCCTACTCAAGCAAGAGATTGGACAAGATGACCTTCTGAAATCCTTTTCAATCTGAATTATTCTATGATTCTATGATTTGCTGACATTTAACAGTCATCCTCCTTAACTTGGGAATTTAGAAGTTCATAGAATCATAGAATAGTTTTGGTTGGAAAAGACCTTTAAGATCATCAAGGCCAACTGTTAACCTAACAGTGCAAATCCACCACTAAACTATGTCACTAAGCACCACATCTACACATCTTTTAAATATCTCCTGGGATGGTGACTCCATCACTTCACTGGGCAGTCTGTTCCAGGGCTTAACAAGCCATTTCGTCTTGTCCTGTCACTTGTTACTTGAGAGAACATTAGAGAAGATCTGTGTCTATGTATGGAGAGGACAATATCATCTCTACACTAGTTAGCTGGATGCTTAGACTCTACTAGATCTTCTCAGAGTTTTGTTCTCATTGTAGTTCCTGGATTAGTAAGTCTCAGCTACCAACACCTCAAAAGTTTAGGAGAAAATTAGCTTACTTGACAAATTTCAGGAATCAAGCATAGTTGGTTGTGAACTTGGGCAGAGTCATCTTAGCTACCATACTGCTTCATGGTGCAAAGCTCTAAGAATGTTTGAAAAACAGAACATCAATGCAGCTTATTGGTTTTCAAAAAAAATGCAAATAGAGGAAGTGGACATCGTATCCTTACCTCCTCTTTGCCCATGTTTCTGGTAGCTTGTCCAGCTCTGTATTTCTTTACATTAAAGGTTTTTCCAATCTTTAAATGTGTTGGCGACTTACAATAATTCTACTGGGGGACAGCTGAGTTCTTACTTTCAGAAGACCTTGCCCGATGTTCAGTTTGACTGACCACCTTATTCTATTCAGTTTTCCTACACATCAATATACCTTCCTCTTTAGTGTGTTCACATCTTTCTGACATGTATTTGGGTTTTCATCTCTCAGTCTTTTTCTGTCCACATGTAATTCTACTACAAATACATGGACTGCTGTTAGCCTTTTATTTGCAGACTGCCTTAGCCATATGCTGCTTCTTGTCTGATCTCTTTATAATTGTTATTTTGTTCCTTTGAGGGTGTGTGTATACTCCATTGTCAATGAATTATTCTAGGTATGTCACCCTTAAAGCTAAAGAAAGAGGAATAAGTATGTCACAGCTGTGTGTTGAGATGCCTACATTTGAAGCACAAAATCCTACTGGGCTTTTTTCCCCAACATATCATCCTACAAAATCAGATTTAATTTACTGCTGGTTACTTCTAGCTCTTCTTTTCAGTATTACCAATCTCCATGCTACTCCTTCCCATTGAACATCAATGCTTCAAATTATAACCCTTCAAGATAGCAACATCTCCTGTGGGAATAACAGTTGCTGGTTACCACCTGCTGGCCATCCAGGAATATATCACTGCTTGCTGCCTTTCATGCAGAACTCTGTGAACACAAGAGTCTGAACTATCTTAATTGAACAGGTATATCCAGACCTTCTGACAAGATGTAGAGATGAAAACCAAAAGTCGATACAATCAAGTTCTCAGATGTAGATAAAATTTTAAGGCTGTTCAGACAGCTGCTGTGTGAACTTCATCAGATATCACGGCACGTAACACAGTAAGATCTACACACAGGAAAACAAAATCTCTAAGTGTCTGGAAAACTGCTGTTCCTCACTTAATTGGAGAGGTACTAGTATGAAATCAGGATCACAGGAGGCTGGAGTCACTTCTGTTCTATAGGAATAACACATGTGTTGGTTATGCGGAGAAAATGCTCTGTCATATATTTCTTTATGAGGGGAATAAACCTCTTTGGGAGACAGAAAGTTTTCTCCAGCACACAGGTGAAAGTCTCTGCCCAGTACAAAAGCAAAGGTGGAGGGAGGGGATGAGAGTAGTGTCTACTGCAGAGGAGTGTGAGTGAGAAAGAGATGCTAACAGAAGAGGTAGGTGAGAGCTGAGATGCAGCCCATGTCAACACTAGAAGTATGATCTGGGTCAAAACATCAAGATGGGACATTCAATGATAAGCATTGAAAAGGCATGAAGATCTAAGGAAAGGTACCTGCCATTTCCAGACTTTGTGTGCTGTTCAGTGCTGAACAGCTTGGTGCAGAAACCATTCCTTACTTAGGATTTACCTGGCCTTTGTGGAATGACCAAGATGGTCATAGACATCCTAGGCTGGGATTTCTGTTGTGATTTTCTGATTTTCATGCCTGATATCTATGCAAACAGACACCATGCATAAATAAGAAAAGCCCAGTATCTAGTATTCAACAGGATTGTTTTAGTGCCTGCACTAAAACCCTTTTCTGACACAGTAAAATTAGAGCCAGCTGACCAGGAGACAGTGTTGCTGAATGTTATATCCATTTCTGGGCAATCTCTTTCAAGGTCTTTAGCAAAAAACCCAAACAAACCCAAACATTGTATGTTTACTGATGTTGTTTCACCTACACCTACTAGGATAACATGCAATTTCCACATTACTTAAAATGGCGTTATTGAAACAGACCAAACTGTATTGCTAGTGACTAATTTGTACATCAGCAGTGGTATGAACTTTGCTGCTCTTTCATTCTTAGAGGTTTTAACCTATGACTCATGAACAACTTCACTGAGATGTAGAATAACCTCAAGGGAAGAATATTTTTTCAATCAATAGCATATTAGTAGAAAAGCTGTACATGCATGAATAAACTAATTGAAGGATATATTGCCTCAGTCCTGTTATCGTATTCTAATTTCCCACAATTTTTGCAATTTAACATTTCTGATAAAAAGTTCATCATGATACAGAGATATATTTAACATATATGAGAATGAACTACTAATTTTGCAGGCAATTTGAATTGTTAAATTAGAACTATTAACATGTTTGAAATTACTCAGACTGAGTGGAAACCCTGACATCAAGAAATCACAGAAAGTCTTGATGTCTTTGCCCTGATCACACTTCCTTTACTTGCCACAAAAGAAGTAGTCTCGTATTCCAGAACAGGTTAAAAGATCTCATACCCTTGTGCCTCCACCCATATTTGATTGTCAAAACCCCAATGTTAACCTCTTATTGTCATTGCTGAATTATGCCCATTTCATGCAGAAATGGCACATGCATTCCAGAAGCATAGAAAAGGTTATGCAAGTTAACAGTGAATTATTCAAAAGCAGTAAGGTGACACAGATCTAAAAGATAATATAAAACTCTTTCAAACAAAAGCATTTGAGCTTACGCTCTACTTAAGAATGCCACCCTAATCAAGGAGTTGCCCCAAGAAGCATTGAACCAGCAGCAGAAGGCCCAGAGAAGATTCTGGTGGAAACAATCCATGAGCAAAAATCCTCTGCAATTCAGAGTAATATAGAGACGTGGCAGTATCTCCTGGTTCTTACACTATCACAATGCAGTCCATATGAGGCAGGGTCTCAGTTACAGTGGAGTCCTCTCCTTTTATTGTATTCCTGTACCTGTAAATCAAATTTGCATTGCAGAAATTGTCAGGGAAAGCTGAAGGTTTTAATAGTTTGGGTATAGAGGAATAATTGGTATCCAGCGTTTACCTCAGCTTTTACTACTTTCAGTGGAAAAAAGAACAAACTTCCATGTGTGCTAGGGTTTGAGCACATTACAGGGCAGCTGACAAAACTTAGCATTCCTGTGATAAGCCTATTAATCAAAGGCTTCATCCTAAGTGCTTGCTCTTACATCAATTAAATGACACTAAAGTTCTCAACTCTGCTTCATTAATGACACCACATCGAGCTTTTCCATGCTTTGTTCCCAGCTATAGATACCAATCCAAGTAAAACCATTATATGTGAATATTTTCAAATAATCCTGTCATGTTTACAGTGAAGCCACTGGAAATCCTGTTGGATAAGTATAATGGGAGTCTTGTACACAAAAGTTTTCCCATGACACTCTGTGATCTTCTCCCCTTAAGTTTTGGTAGAAACTCCACCTGTCAGAATAGGAAGATAGCTTTGCTGTATCTTGGTATCTCCAGAACCAGTAAAGAAGCTCTAAAATCCTTACCAAACTCACCTGAACTTTTTTGTAATCTAGTGAAAAGTTTCTGTTTGAGGGAAGTTTTAAGAGGGTCTCAACTGTATTTAAGTTTCTTTTCTTTATTCTAATTTAGCCTATGTGTCTACTTCTCTTCCTACTTGTCCTTTTTTCTCGGTCTTTTTCTGGGACTAGGTGAGCTTTCTACAAAGTTATTGTAAAATTACAATTTTATTCAAGTTTTCTGAGTTGCAAAAGAAACAAAATGCCAGGATGGAGACATTAAAAAAAAAAAAAAAGAAGAAAATAACACCTCTCAGATTTTTTTTCAGAAATTGTGTATAATATCACACTATATTTAGCAAGAGAAAGACTGAGTGTGTGAGCATGTCAGACTTGTGTTATTCCTTCTGTGTCAGGGAAGGGAATTCTCCTTTTTTCTTCTCTCCTTTTCCAATATGACTTAGGAGGATCATTTTTCATCAAGACATCCTTCCTGCTTGGTATTCTTTGTATACCACGTCTAGCAGAAAAAAACACCAATCCCAACAGGTTCCTACTCAAATGGCTGTAATAAACTTAAAAAGCCATGTTATCCTATACTTTTTCACATGGATCCCAACTTAGTGCTCATATAAGCTACAGTCCTGTTTATTCCAGTATATTAAAATAAAGCAGCTACGAGAACTGTCAAAACCAATTCCTGTTTCCTTGTACAGGAGAAGTTCAGCATGTGTTATGGCTTTATGGTTAACTTTCATCAAAATCTAAAAAAATGATATATTCAATGCTACTGGGAGATAATTAACTAAATGCTATCCTAACTTTACAGACCTAGAAAATGAGATGTCAAGTGTGGGGAAGTGCAACTGTAATTGCCTTTAATGAAAGAGAGAGCTGGAGCTGATCCCTGCTGTTTATCCACAAACAGCCTGAATGTAAAGATATCTCTCTGGCTCTCCTGAGCTCTCCCAAAGGGTCAAATTTCACTCCAGCTGGTGTAAAAATCTCGCATTGATTTACTCAATTTCTTTGCAGTTCAACCTTTCTTAACTACTTTGCAGCTAAAATAGAACCCACAAGCATCGTTAGAGTGTTCCCTTCAGAAAATTAATTCCAACAGATACTCCACTTTCTGGGCTAGCTATATGCATACATATATATATATATACACACACTATACGCATATCAAATGAATTAGAGGTTACTTTAATAAGAAAGTTCTAAAAGCACTGGGATGGAAGGAGATTAGGCTACTCAAGTCCCATTGATAAATGTATGCCCAAACCTCCACAGTCTTTTGTCAACACACACTTTTAGCATTAATATAATTTCACTGCAGTAATTATATTTTTTCTCTTTTTCAGAGGATAAATTGTTCTATTTATAAAAAAAAAAAAAAAAAAAGTGCACTGTCAATTTCATTCAAGAGGAGAAGTTAAAATAAACGGCTAAAGTTAACTGCAACACTGACCTTCCACAAAAATATTTTAAACGTATAATGACAGATTGCAGCCAAAAAGCTGAAAGTATCAGTTTTCATTAAAATCTTGAAGTATGTTGATCTAATTGACAACCTTTATGGAATGTTGAGAAGTTCTGCTGCTCTTATACTCTTTTTTTTTGTCTGCCTGACTGCCATGGTAAATGGACCCCATTACCTGAGCAATAATATCCTCAAATCAGCAATGAAGTAGCTCAGCCTCTACCCACCACCTCATATTCCATCAGGATTAGAAACATCTTATATATCAAAAAAGGCTATTTAATTTAGACTCATCAGCTTTGGGAATCCCCCTTTTTTCTTCCTTGTTTGAACCTGTACGTTTTCAGTCTCTGCCTAACTACAGTTTTAGGATTATCCTAGATTTGACAGGATTATTTTTCTTTCTCCTGTCTGAAAAGAGAAATTTATTAGTAACTCAGAAGTATGCTAGACTACAGCAGCAGCCTCTGGACTCCACACCATGTAGGGAGAAGGCAAGTCTCCACCCTCATGCTTGTGAGTTCCATCAATCTATTGTCCCTACAAGGGTCAGTTTTCACATACAAAAAATTCTTCAAAGGAAGCTATACAGACCGGAGACTACCTTAGACCTTTAGATGCAGGCTGTATAATTGTGCAGAAATCACACTTTTGGTTTTTGAAATTTTGGCACTTCAGGTGTCTGAGAAGAATAAATTATTTTCCTTTGTCATGTTGCCACTCCTTGGTGCTGCCTTACATGAGCTCCAGAGAGAATCCAGGGGCACCTCTCAAGGACAGAAATGACAGCTGTCCTTCCACCTCTTTCCCTCTATGCTTTTTACCTCAACTAGATCTTTGGCGTGGTGGTAATAAATTTTTACCATTTAATTGAATCAGTCATTGTCTATTTCTGTTTGCACTGCCACTAGGATCAGCAAACACTTCCCAAAACCCAGTATCCTTCTAGAAACTAAACAAAATCAGGAGCACAGTACCCCCTCTCTTACATTGCATGAGGGACTGCAAAGCAGGGATACTCACATGCATTCATAGAATCATAGAAT
>VYZX01025096.1:0-55760 GCA_013401335.1 Brachypteracias leptosomus
GTAAACCCACCACACCATACTAGGAAATTTACCATGAAAAAGTCAGGTTTACATTTGTGTTTATATTTATTGTGAAAAACAAAGTATAATGAGATAATACTCTCTTGATTATACCTTCCTTCATATTATGTGACAATGATGAATATATGTGTGATTGTGTGTTTGAAAGTGACCTATTATGAATATAACACTAGCAAAACATAAAAAAGTAGGAAAGAACAAGCAGCAGAATATGTTTGTAAAGGAACAGTGAGTTCTAGCGCAATAAGTTAGAGGAATTTAGTAGAAGTATTGCAGAGGGATCTGCTAAGATCCCTTAGTGAAGCAGTAAAATTCCTACCTCCAGGCAAGCACAGTTTACCCAGTGGAGAGGGGCCAGGTGAGAGCATTGCTATCTGTAGCAGACCCCAAGTAGGTTAAGTTTAAGTTGTGTTGTAACAGGGTGAGGTAAAGTATGCCATTGACATCAGGACTTCAGTATGAAATGTTATGCAAATGGGTAAATATTACCGACAAATTAAGAGTAAAGCAGAAGTGACTTGGCATATGCTCCTGAACTCAGGTGAAGGGAGCAATTAAACATTTTCCACAGGATCACAGAAGGAATGAACTACCAATGCAAAAGCTCCACAGGAGTCATGGCCAAAGAAGAGAAAAGACTGCATTTGAAGTTTGCATGGACACAGGACAGAAAGTGAATTTTTTAAGAAGTAACAAAATTCACACTGAAAACCCAAAGAAAGTATATCTGATTACATTGAAAACTGCTAACCATGGTGTTTGTTAAGAGTGCAGCCTGCAAAAGCAAGGCAACATCACAACAAATGTTTCCCAGCGTGCTGGATCTCTGCTTTGCTGTCTGCAGTTAGTGTGAGGAAGACACTGAAAAGCAAGCAGTGAGCCGAACTGCTAAAGCTGTCTTTAGCTGGAATGCCTGGATGTTTAACTTATGCGCATTTTTTAAAGTGTGTCAAAATATGTCAAAATACAAAACAGAGCAGTACAGCTCAGCCATATGTGAGTGGTCATGAAACTGGGAAAATGAATGCTCTGTTGTGAACTTTGCAGTGGGAATGTTATTCTGCTGCTTGCATTATCAGCTCTATCAGCTCACATTCTTTTGTTGCAGGGAGTCACTTGTGTACTCTAGTTTCAGACATACTAGGTAAAATACTAACATGCTAGGTAAAAGCAAAATGAATTTAACTATTGATTTCAGTGTCCATCTCTAAACTGGTTGACTAAGGGATGCATCTGCAAGTCGGGTGGAGTTGTTTGTACTGGCTGCCTACCAACTTTTTTTCCCAGTGAGGTAAATTCAGGAGTGCTACCAGCCACTTCTTTCCTAGTTTTACTCTTTTTTTAGGAATAAATTCTACATGGGGAGTCATTTCACTCCTTGGCAGGTCTCTGATTTTCTGTTTGGTCAAGATGTGTTTGATGGGGTTAAACTTTCATCATGGTATTAAATCCTCTAAATGCAGTCTTGTGTCTGTCTGTCTTCAGACACTTGCGATGCTCAGACATACTTGCATTGTCTGATTCTGTGATTAGATTCTATGCAATTTCCTAATCTCTTTTTAATTCACACACAGAAAATATGAGACTTTGATATCAGAAGAAATCCCTCAAGCCTCCTTCCGAGGAAAAGGATGTGAAAAACTGGAACCGAATGCTTTAGGTTTTCTTCTATTTACTGGCATGACAATCACACTTCTGAGATGCTGCATTGCCACTTCTTTTAAATCTGGATCAACGAGCACCTTTGGCCAGACACCTGACAACACACTGCATACTCCTTTGGCAGAAAGTCCCATGCTGTGCCTAAAAGCAAGCACAGACAAGAATAGAAAGAATGATGGATAAGTTGGAGGAGATTTTCAGACTTACAAGACTGAAGGGGAAATGAGAAAAGTCAAAACAACATTTGTGAAATAATGTAAAGACAGTGATGTAAACATGTTTTTCACATCTTTTACAAGGTGAAGGACTGAAAAAATACAGAACTATATTGTAGCTATAATGGTTTGGACCAGCAGAGGCAGCCCAGCATAGGATTTTTCCAGGTTAAATGGCCTAGAAAAACTAAGCTTTGGCATCAGGGAAAGGAAAGGTCATAGATTATCAGAGGACTGAGAAAGCATGCATGCCTAGATCCACCTGGAAAAGATTGAAAATGCTGTCTCTAACATATACAGAAATGCTCTCAGTGTATTTTCAAAAAGAACAGAGGGAGTTAAGCAATGTTTTTTTAAAGCAAGAGCTGTAAAAGATTCTAAAAATTTTCTTCTTAGCGTGAATAAATCGTTTTGGTACACTATATTCCATGATGTTCATTATTTATTTTTATTGTTTCCACTCAGAAAAGCTAAATGTATTGGATCAGATCCCTCCTGCTGTGTTTGGCTCCTTTGAATTGTTGGACAGGTCTGAAAAGAAACTGGAAGCTGGCTGCTGTGGCCCGTTCAAGATTTCCCCTGAGGTGTGAAAAAAGGAAAATCTTGGAAAAGAAAGCATAGTTGTTCTTATATTTCCATGTCAGCTTAGTGATTACATTAGAAGTAGCAAAAGACTTGTCTACTCTCAGTAGCACCATGACGAGGGCCCCCACATCTTAAGGGCTGAGGAATCTACTCTTAAGGATTTATCTGTGTCCCCAGAAGATTTCCTTACACACGCATTATCCTGTGAGGACCAGATGTCATGCTACATGCAAAAAAGTAGGACTGAAAGATTAAATTAAGACATGTACAAGGCAATAAGGAAAATTGTATGTTAATGATTTCAACCCTGACCATATCTAAGCTTATTTGGTTCTACTTTCATAAATGTAATATATTTGTGAACTCAAATAGTGCACATGCATTTAGATTAAGGAATCTTATATCAAGTGATCTGCACTGTATGAGATCTAAGAAATAAAAAAAACACCCTAAAATGAAATGGATCAGTGCCACAGTTGTGGCAGTTACTATAAATGTCCTTTTAAAAACATCTTTGTGGATTTTAAAACAATGATATCAGACTATGGAAAGAAATGGCATTAAATATGGATGAGCAACAAAATATGAAACCTGAATCAACTCCCCAGATATCTCATCAACCTCTTACTTGCACATCTGTTTTCCTTCAGATAAGACAAAAAAAATCTTACCATATCACATTGCAGCCCTTTAATAATGAAGTTAATCCTTTTAAAGAAGATATTAATATGAATGTATTTGTTATGCCAACTTAATAATCAGTCTTCAAAAAGTTGGACAAAAATGGTTTTCCTGAAAGACAGATGGGTAGGATTTGAATATACTGCTTAGCTTCTTAATGAAGAAAAAGCAAGTATATAGTACAGCTGTGCCTCTAGTATAAAATTGCAATACCTTCAATGTAATAGAAAGGGCCTAATTTAGTACTCCTGTTGAATTCAAACATCCAATGAGCAACCATATATGTAAGAGTTGATTTGGGACCAAGAATATGATTGATTTCCATTTTTCTGTTTAAATACTTAGTAAAACTGTGTGATAATATTCAGTAAAACTGTGTGGGCGTTGTGTCTTTAGGTCAAAACACTTTACTTGATACTGCCTTAATATTTTAAATTCTTAGGATTTGGTGGTTTTATTTTTTCTTTTTAAATAGTGAATCCATGTAAGAAGGGCTCCATCAATCATAACAACTACTTCTAAATAGAATATAATATGGCAGAAGTAAAGCATAGTCATCCACTACGTACAACAAAACTTTGAAGCCAGGCATTGTTGAATTGTCATTACATATGGGAAAAGTTTTCTCTGAAACTATATCAAGAATTTAAATATTGAGGAAAAGCCAAAGTTATCAGTAGTTTTTCTTCTTTGCATTTTTAACATGTTTTTACAGAAGCGCCTGGCTATTATGAGCAGGCTGAGAGGTGAGCTCTTTTCTGTGTCATGGGAAGAGGAAGTTTCCAGCATTTAAATCTAATCTTTGATAAAACATTTGGTAGGAATGGCAAGTTATCTCTCTTTGGAGGAAATATAAATGCTCTTATTTGGTTTGGACATCCAGTTCTCTGATTTTCTTTCACAAACTACTAATTAAGCTTTCACAGTTTCAGAAATCTAGAGTTTCACTTTAGTGTGACCTTAGAGGAGCACTTTAGTAAGTCATTGTCTAGAAAATAATGCAATACAAGCTTATTCTTAATATGTTACATCAAGAGATGATATCCCACTATGCTTTTAATTTTGATCATAGTTTAAAAAAACCCTTAAACCAAGAAGGGCAAAATCTCCCCAAGTCCTTTCCTTATTCTGGATCACCATTTCTTGAATGATTTGAACCAGAGATTCTCCCTCAAAATTATTGTTTTGAATCAAAGGAAGGAGAACACTCAAGAAAAAATTGTTCTTTTTTGCCATTGTTTATCAGGCATATGGAAAATGTGACTGCTCAGTGGCATACCAGTTCAGTTACTGGACCACACAAGGCCTTTCAAGGCTTGAGCTGCATGATTACCAATATCTTATAAAGCTTAATATTATGTTTCCTTTGATAACCAGAACTCAGTTAAAAATATGTGCCAAACTGGTAAGAAATGAATAGAGCTGATGCAAAACCTATTTCAAGTGGGTATATTCAATACTAAATGTCATATTTTACTGTTTGTCACACATTTAACACTTCATTTCACAGTACAGTAAACAACTCATAAGTCATTGGCTAATTTGATTGACAGTAGCCTTGGGCATTCTTTAGCAATCATGTAGTATATTGCACTAAGTCAGACTTTTAGGGTAATTGACTTCAACAATATGAAGAAAAAAGTCCTATAATCTGCTTAAAATAAGGGAAAAGGGGAAATCAGAAATGCAAGAACAATAAATTATAGAAATTTCTCATTTGAGTAAGTAACAGCTTGAATAGCTTTCTCTAAGAACTGAGTGCACTCAATTGAACATCTGCTTTCCAGCTGTGTATATTGATATATTACCAGGGGTTTAGTCTCTTCTGGTTTAAATATATCCATAAGTTTTTCAGAGCTCCACTACCTGACTTTCTGACAATGCCTTGATTGTGAAAGATATAAAAATGTCAAAAATTCTGTAGGCCATTTTATGCCCAGGATATTATTTTTCAATTGAATCCAAAGACAGATGTCTATGAACAATTAAACCATTCTCCAATCACACCTTGTTCCATCTGGGATCATAGAATTAAAAGGAAATAAGCCATCATGATTCACTTATTGCCAGAGTACCTAGTGTTTCCTGTACTGCTGATAGATTCTTATTAAACAATTCTGTCGATGGGAAATTAATATTGTCCACTGCTTGAACTTCTAAAGTTAGTTCTTTGATATTAATTTTGAATTTCTTCTCTTATAATAATTCATACACTTAGTGACTGGCTTCAGAAATTCCCATTAGATGGAGATTATGTTATCTAAAGCTTACTAAATCCCACATCAGGTTTCAGGGAGTTTAGCTGTAAAGTAGAACACTGGAAAGATCTGTAATAAAGAGGAACTTGCTAATCAGAAAAATGTAGCCTAGTGTCTCTTATATTACAGGAGATGTGGAAAATGTTTACTTCTTTCCCCCCACCTTAATATGTTAAAATATGTTGAAAAAGTTACCTTTTTCAACTCCCTTTGACACTGTTTCTTGCTTGGCAACCACACAGCTCAGAATTGTATCTTTAGCAAGGGGCCATATAACATGCATTTGAACCAAAATATCATCAGTGGGTTTATGTTTTAGTGATTCAGAACAGCTACGCTCCCATTCATGTGAGGAACATTTAATTTTCAGACTGTGGCCAGAAAGACTGTTAGCAAAATATTTCTGCACTTTGTAGTTAGACAGTTGTTGTGGTTTAAGGTTTGGGGAAGAGAGGGGACAGGTGGAGCGGCTATTCCACTCCCCTACCTCCCACACTTTATAAAAGGACACAGGAAGTTCCGCTCGCCCCCTCCTCGCTGGAATTGCTGCGGGCTCCGGACGGCTCTGTGGCTGCTACAACTCCACGTGGCTCGGGAGAAATCCAGTGGCATCCGAGGATCGGTGTTGTATATATTTGTATATATACCTTCCCTTGTTACCTCTGTATATTTCCCTTCCTCTGATATCCCTTTTGTTACTTCCTGTTAAAAGTTGTAATCTTAATTTTCCAACTTTGTGTGAGGCCTTTCTTCCTCCCCTGGGAGGGAAGAGGGGAGGGGGAAGAGGGGTGAAACTAATTCTGCTCCGTGGGGGTTGCCCTGAACCCTAAATGGAGACAACAGTTTATGATTTTAGGTTATGTATTCTGAAAGAAATATACACTCTCACCATTTTCCCTGGACACAATAGAGCAGACATAAGCAGCCTTTGTTTCAAAAAGCTCATATAAAACTGAAGGAGAAAACTACTGATTGATTTGTTTAATTATATTAAATGGCACCAAAGAAACATGATTGCATCTTTCAGAAGCACAAGCGATTAAGAGGACACATTAAAGTGTGTAAGTTAAATCCATCTTAGTCTTTAGTTTTAGGTTTTGCAAAAGTTTAATACATATTAAACTTATGACTATGGAAATTGCAATCTAGTGAGAAGTCTTTTGCCTTAAAATGTTGGGATTCTCAAAACATTGAAGGAAACCATTGAAAGATACATACAAACAACAGAAAGTTGTGTTTCTTTGTACCATTGCAAGCCTGTATTGGATGCAGTGGTTTACATTACACACTTCTTGTATATGTCTATGCACATTTAACTTGAAAAAAATGCTAGGTCAGCTTCTGCTCACAGACCTCAGCCAAGCAAATCCTTTAAGAATGTGCTTAAACTCAGCAGAGGAATAATACCTTCGACATCAATGAAACTCCACACGTGTTTAAGTGATTTAAATGTTCACAGGTTCAGGGTAGTTATATTTAGGATTTATTCTCTTGTCGCAGTGAGTATTAACATGACTTTCACTTTCTGTCCCACCTGCCCACTGTTTATAGTAAAGAAGACATTTGTAGGGACAGGTAACTATCTTTTCTTTAAAACAACTAATGTGTGAAACAAAGGACTGTACCAGCCTCTCTTCAGGCTTGAAATAAAAACAGTAAACTTACATAGATATAAGTTTATATGTCTGTAAACTTAAGTTTATATAGCAGCAGTTAGACCTTGTGTCCACTGCCATCCTTCCCATTTCCCCTCTTTTTATTGTATTTTATCTAACAATATTGGGACACAAAGGCTCAGTTAAATGATGAAATTTTTCAGAAAAAGGTGGTAAACATCTGTCTGGCAGAGAGAGGTGCTGAAGTAGCATTTTAAGGGAAATGAGATTTGTTTACGATTGCTATAATCTTTTCTACAGAGTTAGAGGAGTTAACTTTTTTTTGCCTTTTTTTTTTGCCTTTTTAACTTGAAATGGACATATTCCAGTTTCAAAAAGGAAAAATCCTAACTTTTGTTAGGATTTTGGTTTTTTGTTAGGATTTGTAGTCACAAAAGTTGTAAGTTTTCTTTTTACTCTTGACTTAAGGATAAGATTTAGAAGGAAAAAAACATTGCAAGAAAGCTTTCTAATTTTTTCTGACATTATAATGATGTTGAATATGTCTAGTCAGTTTCTTGTGTTTATCATGGGGTATGTGGGGGGAACTGAGATACAGAAAATAAAAGCAAATCATCCACATCCACACAACAAATAAATTGCAGAAATAGAATTTCAGAATTCCTGAGATTTTGACACGCATGCTACACCTCAGATCTTGCTTCAGCTCCTGCAGTTCATCTGTAATTAAGGCTTGGGAGATATAACTGGATATTTAGTTGGTTTAAAAGTTGCTATCTGTTGATATGACATAGCTAAAATCTTCTGCTAAATGTGGAAAAATCCTGCTAACTGATGTAGGAAAGAATAATTGCATAAAAGCAATTGCTTATTCTTTTTTCCAGATCTGTTATGGTGAAATATGGTGGTGAAAAGTCACACGATATTTTTTGTTTTCCCTTCAATACACTACCTTTTTTATTTATCTTGGAAAATAAAATGAAATATACTTAAAAAACGAGTCCTTTATAAGACATTCAAATGTTAATAATTTGGGTCTAGTAATGGATCTTGCTGTTCCAAAGATATACAACTTGCATTGTTTGTGTTTTACAAAGTGTAACCTGAAGCATATGTATGGAACATATATGCTTGAGCTCTAAGATGACCTTAGCTACCTCTTGAGTTGAGTTTTTCCAGTGAAACAAGAGAAAATTCCACATAGGTTTATCACGAGCTTGGTTACACTCTCTTTCCCACTAGAACTACCAAAGTCCCTTCATAGGTTGTATCAGTATATTCAGGTGGTGAACTTAAGAGTCTTTGATTAAGTGTCAATACAAAGTAGAAACTTAGTGTCCTATTTTAAATATTCTATATTTCTATGTATTTATTGAATCTCAAACAACTACTAGCAAGTAAAATACTTGTCCTCCCTCAGGATTAAAATACTCAGAACCTGCAAAATTATGTTGTAGATCAGAATGGACAAGATCTGTCAAGAAACCATACTTGTTATTAATTTGGATTATTGATTAAATGAAATTATATTAAAAAATAGATATGCCTTTATGTGACTGAAAAGAGACAGTCTAATAAATTGTTTCTAGTTTAACATCTGAAATCAGAATAGTGACATCCTAATTAGCATTCAAAGGAATACTGAGGTAGAAAAGTGTTGCTTCAGGAGTGAATGTTAACAGTGTAAAAGATTTACACTTACATTTGGGAAAATCACAGCACATTGGATGATCTCCAGCAGGTAAGAAATGATTGTGTAGGAAAGGCAAGTAATTGTGTGTCACAGGATAAAAAGAGTGCTTGAAATGTTAGAGGAAATTACTACAAGAGTTTAGAAGAAAGGTTTTCTCCCTCATGCAAAGTGTTCACTGGCTGTTGCATGGGGCCAGTGAAAGAGACGACTGCATGTCCTGATGTAGAACATGAGTGAAAATGTCAGGAGGCTAAGGCCAAGTGATTAGGGAAGTAGGTTGTGGCATACAGCTCACGCTGTGCTTTGGCATATGAGGAGACTTAAAATGTGAGGTTTCAAACAAGGGATGAAGGGAAATTCCCAAAAGAGGTGAGGACCAAAGAAAGATTAATTTATTTTATGTAGTGGTAGAATGGGTTATGTTTTGGCAGGTAGTTCCACGCTTGGACCTAAGCATCAAAGCAGCATTTATAAGGGGTGTAGGAGGATGTAGTTTACTCTCTTGCTGAATATTTGCAAATAAAATTTGATTTAATTAAGATACCTCTAATCCACTTTTCATGATCCATTGCTTCAATAGTCCTAATCTGAAATGACTTTTTAAAAAAGAAAAGTTAAATAAATGTGTTAAATGAAACTAACTGTTTTCAATCCTGAGGCAGTTCAAATGTTGATTAAACTGCCTTTAACCTTTCTTCAGGTGTAAATTTAGGGTCTTCAGCAGAAGCCAAATGAAAAACTCTTCCAAAAAAACTCTGCCCCCAAAGATAGGTGCTTGCCAGGATTTTTATCAAAGTAGCAAAAGTCAAGTGAGCAGGAACTGGAATAAAAGTCAAATACTGATCTCAGGATTAGGAGTTTTGAAAGTCTTTGAGATTAGTCTGTCTTGGTTTCCCTTGAAATTAATGATGGCAACAGAATTGATTTAGATGAGAATGTAGTGAGTTTAACCAAGAGTAAATCTTCAAATCCTACTCTGTGAACACCTAATCCTGAGAGATTAAGTAACAAAAAGCATTTGTAAGATTCTTTTTCCAGCCTTCTTCCCATGGAGCTATACCGCAATGAAACAAACAAGCATTTTGCAAGGATGAACTTCTGAAAGGAAAATCAGTCTCATTTTCTGTTCTGCAAATTAGGCACATACTTTAAATCTGTGTTTTATGTAATGATTGTATGTGCCAATACACAACTATTATATGGTCTGTGTAAAGTAACATGCACGTCCTCACTGGAATAGAAAATCTACTTTAATGAACTCCTGTTGTTTTTAAGGGAATTGCAGATAACAAATTAAACCAAAAAGATTCATTCATCTGATTTAAAATATGAATATTCAATTACTATGCAGCTCATATTCCTCAATAAATTTATTTAATTATCGCAAAAGTCAATGACTTGTAATTTAAAATACTTTGGAAAACTAATATTGACCCGTGCCTCCACTTATCACAATGTATAGAGTATTCAGATGAGAAACCTGTAACTAAGAGGTCTCAGAGTTTGATAGTGTGCCAAACTGTGAAGACACACACCATGTGCTGGCCCTTGCCCTCAGGGCCAGAGCATGGGCATCAGTTTATCTATAGATACAGGTTACATTGCCTTCCAGAGCTTTTACGTTCCTTAACGAATGGCCAGTGAATATAAAACTTCTCCTTATTCACGTTATTTTTGCGAAAAAGAAATATATATCTCCCCTGCTAAAATCTGTAATGGTTTGAGAGCAAGAAGGCTGAAGAACAGAGTTGATCCTGCTGTCTCTCCAAATGCCATGCACTACTGCACTGAAGTTTTATAGTATTTGTTGCCTTTTGATATTAGTCTTTACACCTTTCTTAAACTTTTTTTATCAATTATTATTTCTAACTTACATTTGCTTGCTTTCTTTTTAATGTGCAGATTCATAGCTGGAAAGATACTCTGACTGAAGAAAAGGCTCTGAAACCTCATGGAATAACACTAAGACAAAATAGGAGATTTTAATGTGCTACAGGGTAACAAAATAGATCTGCCTTCTTCTTTTCCTTCAAGAAGTCAAACTACCCTGATATCCAGCATTTATTAAATAGCACTTATTCTTCAAGTGTTTTAGTTAAAGAAAGTAGGTGCTTTCCAGTTACAACACACTGCTTTTGCTGCTACTTATAAATTTTGTCAGAAATTTTAAGTAGCAGCAAATTGTAAGACATGTTCATTAACTGTAGAGGTTTCTGCAGTTCAAACAAACATACTTTTCACTGGAAATGAGAAGTGAATCTTTTGTCTGTATCACTTAGTCGTTTACCTGGTTTTCATTATACCTGTTTCTTTAACCTAGTGAGAATGATCTGAAGCAGAGTTTCTGTTAAGTTCTTGTTTCCTTGGCAATCAATACAGAAAATGGGACTAAGTGGAGGAACCCAAGGTAAAAAAGGAACTTTAGTAATAAGTTTTAAATTAATTCATGTAACTAAAGAAATAGGAGAAAAGAGACTTAAAATGTGAAATAGAGAGAAATGTTAAACAGCATTTTCTACATACTCCTATTAATTGAGAGTAAAGGTCCATCTCCAGTATAACCTATCTTTACTTTTATATGAAAGGAAGAAGTATAAAAGAAGCCATAGAAATGACAAGAAAAAAGTAGGCTGGGCTTGCTGTCAGAAACATCAGGATGACCAAGCAAGCACAGGAGCTCTGCTATATAATTACCCCAGAATAGTTAATAAGGAATTTGAGGGAAAAAACCTTTCAATCTCCCTCAGAGATTGAAACCTCCTTGAGGTTTTACAATAGGAAATTTCTACTTTTATGTCCTGTGATTTTTCAAAGTGCAATTCAAAATACAAAAAATCACAACAGAAAACATATACTCTCAAATTTTCCAGCTATTTACAGAGTCAACAGATTTGGATAATGTATAGAAGCATTCTTTATAATTTTAATGGCCTGAGTGTCCAAATGGTTTATCTGCTTAGCTTGTAAAGTCTCCTTTTCCTTGGCAAACTCTTTCAACACAGCTACAGCATAGAAAAACAATCATAGATGAATACAGAAGGGTTAACTTGGAGCAATTGAATTTATTTTGGTTTGAGAATCACAGTGCAAAATTAAAAATGGTTTTCATTTCTGTCCTGATCATAGCATAATCCTAAGAAAGCTAGGACTAGATTTCTCATGCTTAGATTTTCCTTTTCCTTTTCTTTTCCATTTACAGCGTGTTTATTTACAAATACCAACCACAGAAGCCACTCTTTGTGTTTCTAACTGTGATTTCACCTCTCCATTCAGACATCCAAGGTTATAAAGCAAGACCTCTATAAACAGGACTAATTGTTTAATGTTAAAGTGGTTGTATAATATTATCAATCCTTTAGACTCTAAATCTTATCAGTCCCTGAATGCCCTGCGTAACATATTTCATAGCCAATGAGACATTCTATTTTAAATCTCACTATCCTTCAAAGTTGGAGAAGAACAATCTATACTTTTCCCCTTTACCCTAGTTCTCAACTAAAAGCACAGAGTAAATGAAGTATGATTTCTTCATCTTTTTCCTTATGATGTGCCAAAAAAATTATTAAAACTTTTTGAACTTTTGTGAACATCTTCAGAGCACTTATTCAATTCACTTCAAATATGGTCAAAAAACAAGCAACAACATTACCTGTGATCTGCCAAGTTAGAAGTAATCCCTTTACTTACAATCACAACTCCAAAATAAAATGCAATGAAGCAGAGTTATGTTGCTTTACAAAGTATTCTTATTTTCCCATGTTGTGTAATACGTTATACCTGTGCTTTATGCATATTTTATAAAACAGCTGTGACAACATATGAAATGTATCTGATATTTTTAAATCTACCCACCTCTTGTTTTCTTCTATGTAAACATGTTTCTCGCTCTTTTGAGATCATCATTTTCATATTTGACATGCATGATATTACCTCCTGCTTTGGGAAACTCAGGTTTGCTAAATGTCCTTTGCCTGTGGAGTTTTGATAACAAGATTCAGATCTGCTTTCAAGACCCTCACCTTAGGCCAATGACATTCTAATTGCATGACTTTACTGTTTCTTAGGAAAAGAGAAGGAAAGCACTTCATATTAAATGTTTTAATAGTTTGGGGTGGGGGGAGGGACATGGAGAGGTACTAACGTTACACTCTAAAATCATGTGGACATTTTCTTTAAATAAAATGTGACAGCGAAAAATCAATGTGTCCAATGCATAATGGATACTCTGTATTAAAGTGGTTTTTTTAGTGTTTTATTAATTTAAGTGGTTTATTACCTTTTGCCAGGATCTAGGCTTGGGAAACTGTTATTGCAATTAAAACTGTTATTATTTTTTGTGTTTATTTTCACTTTATTTTAGACAGTAATTTTATGAAAGACAGGATTTAAAAATAACTTTGTGATGAGCAAGGAAATACTGAGAAGACAATTTGTGAAGGTAGAAGACAATTTGTGAAGGTAGATAAGTAGAAGCAAAATAGAAGTCCTAAACTTGTAAGAGGAAACAAACAGATTTAAACTGAAAATAAGGAGACAGCTGTCCACAATAAAGCTTATAAGTGTAACAAATCTTTGGAGCAATTTTCATAAAAACATGGTAGGTTGTTCATCATTTGAAGTTTTTATATTGTTGTTAAGGGTCCTTATGTTTACCTTCAGTTTACAGTTGGAACAAACTGAAAAAGAGCTGCACTGGCTTTGCAAACAGCGATATGAATAGGTTTCATGTTTTCAAACATTTTCCTCAATTACTAACAATCCTTCCCTTTGTTCTGAACCCACCAAATACAAATGTAACAATACACAGAAACAACGGAAGAAACAGAAGACAAAAACATCCAAGCTTTTTGAAAGAAACTGCGCATCAACCCTTACAATCATAACTTCTACTTGTTACACTTCTTAGTACATGAAAAAAGACCTTTTGTCTTTTCATAATTTTAAGTGGTTGAATAGAAATATAGCTGCTTCATTGTTGTCCTTAAAGATATAAAAAATGTAAAAAATAACATTTTTCTTTATTTCATATTCTTTTTTGCAGTTGCTAAAATTCATCAGCTTAAAAAAAGTATATCGGAAATTGTCAAATAAGAACTTCACATTTCCTTTAAAAATGGATCTTGAAAGAAAAAATTTCATCACTTATTATTGTGAAGGCAAAATCAATGTCTTCATTTCAGCATGCACAACTTGAAAAGTTCATTTAATTAACACTCTAAAGAGAGCTGGGAAAACCAATACTTAGTCTATTTAGTTAAAATATAAATACTCAAATGTCTGTAACAAATATTCCAGAAGTTAGACTATGATAAGCACTGCTCTATCCATCCTTACCACCCAACTTCTTAGACATCTTTGAGAAGGGATGAATTAAGATTTCTATATTAAGTGTGAAACATGAGATTAAGCCTTTTTCAGTGCGGTGAGTTTTTTGAGCAGACACATAGCACCATGTAGAAACAGTAAAGAAGACTGGTATAAAGAATGTATACTGAATTTCAGTTTGAATTCTGCATGTACTGAATGATTACCAAATAATGAGGTGTGTATGTGTATATGGGCATACATACACGTATGTCACATCTGAAACCCAACGCAAGATACAAATTTGTGTTTGGTATTTTTTTTAAAGTCAAAAGGCTTCATCCATTAGGAAAGCAAAATTAACTAACTCCTCTGGCCTCCAATTGCATATCTTCATTGCAAATTCAGTACATTCTCAGCATTGTCAGGCAAAAGCTTTTTTGCCAATGTAACTTCCAGCTCAGGTCACTTAAACTCTTATTGACCTTACAGAATTTTTTCTTTTTTTTTTTTTAAATACTACAGAAAGTCTTTTGGATATATAGGCCCGTTAAAATCTCCATATTAATATTCCTCCTCCTTTCTTACAGGATATATCAGCATATTCCTTGTATAGCTTCCTGAGTTTCCATGGATTTATGCCTAAGGTGAAAGTGACCTGAAAGCTTTCCACATGTAAGCACAATTCATGGGGTCACTGAAGAACTAAACAAACTCTAAGTGATGATCTCTAGGTGAAATCCTATTCCCTTTGAGTGTTTTGTCTCTCATCTCAGAAGAATCAGGATTTTATTTTCTATTTCTACTTTTTTCTAGGGTAGAAAAATGAGGAAGAGTACTCTGAACACCATAGATAAATGCTGCTAAAATCCTTAATAAAATTAAATTCCATAACTACATAATTTAGATGTTTTATGAATCTTCAATCTTATCAGTTATTTGGGAAAGTTACACACCATGGGATAAACTTCTTAATATATTTTTTCACTTTTATTTCCTTCACCCCATCACCCAGAAAAGAATTCTGTATTTGAAATCAAAGACAGGAAAATGACTCAGGAAAGGCTTCTTTAGAAGTCTGCCTTCTTAAAACAAAATTGAATTTTGACATTAAGAGGATTAAAAAAATATATATATTTCCATAAAAAGACTTTGCTATATCCAACTTGACTCTTGGTTTTCTTTTGTTTATTTTGGTATTATCTTTTTATTTTATTTTATTTTAAATAATGTATGGACTTACTTTTAATTCCATCATTTGTTATGGTTCTCTTCTAAAACTCAAGTTTGGAAAGCGTAGTTAAAAATCCTATAATATTTGACATTTCTTTAAAAGGAATGGTCAGAATATGTTTTTAAAGAAACAAATAAGGCAATCAATTACTTTCAGATTATAGAAGAGACCTGGCTAAGGGCATCTTTGTGCCATAGCAGATTTTTTTTTAGAAAGCTTTAAAGCCCTAATTCTCAGAATGGTTAAAACAGGAAGAGATGTCTTGAAGTCGTTTAGTCTACCCCCGTTTTGCCAGCTCTCTCCTTCTTCAAATGATCCTGCCAACTACACCAATTTTGTGCTGCTACCTCTCTTCTTCCACAGGCCAACACTGAACTCAGCAACATCCCCTACGCATACCTTCATCTTTTTACTCTTCTCTGTCCACCACAAGAGCTAAGGGGGAACATACCACCAAGAGAGAGCTCTGCAAGCTGCAACCAGTCTCAACAGGAACTCTCCTCAACAAGAATTTCTTCAACAGAAACACCCTTCTAACTGATTGGTTCCTGATTCATACACTTCTGGCCTCACCCACCACCCCAACCGTGATCACCTGAGGGAAGGCAGGGCCTCACACAGTTGGGCCAGGTTCTACCTCTGGGGCTTGAAACCACTTGGGGAACAAAACATTCTGCTAGATTGTGACTCATCCATAGGTCAACTTCATCTCAAGGCCCACAGCCCAGGCACCCTCTGCTCATGTAGGGTCACCTACAGCAGGTTGCCTCCAAAGCCTCTCTGATCAAACCAGTGTTTGACCACTTTCATAGTTAAAAAGTGCTTTCTTATGTTCAGATGGATTTTCGCAGTTTTTAGTTTGTATGCATGGTCACTTGTCCTGCCTATGGGCATCATCATTTGCTCCTATCAAGACTTTATGCATATTGCCCATATTCCCCTAAGCCTTTTTTTTCTGTATTGAACCACTCCTGTTCTTATAGCTTTTCCTCATATAAAAGATGTTTTAATCACTCTCCATTATGTCCATGTCTCTCTTGTACCAGTGAGCTCAGAAGTGGACAGTATACTCCAGGCGTGTGTCACAAAAGATGAGTAGAGGGGAAAGACCACCTTGTTGACCTGCTGGCAATGCCTTTCCTGATGTAATCTAGGATGGTATTGATCTTGTTTGCTGTGAGGATGCATTGTTGACTCATTTTCTGATTGTGGTCACCAGAACCCCAAGATCCTTCTCTGCTAAGCTTCTTTTCATAATGTTTTCCCCTCTGCACCTGAATTTACCTCAGGGGCCAGACTTTGTATTTTCCCTTGTTGAGCTTCTTAAGACTCCTTTCAGCCTGTTTCTCCAGGTCTCCCTGAATGGCAGCACAACCCTCTGGTGTATTAGCAACTCCTGTCCATTTTTTAACATACGCAAAAATTCTGAGGGTGCACTTTGTCCCTTGTCCAAGTCATTAACAAAGATGAGAAACAGAATTAGCCCTAGTAGTAAGCCCTGTGATACACCACTAACAATTGACCTCCAACAGGCTTTTGTGACATTGTTCTTCAATCTTGCTTCTGGTAAAACTCTGAGAAGTGTTATAGTTGCTGTTTTCTTTGTTATGGTTGTTCTCTCATACTGAAGAGTGACCTTCATTTAGAGTGTATATCATAACAGTTGCTAAATGTGCCAAATTAAAGATCCTGCTTGTCTAGATAAGATCACTGCATGGTTGGAGTCAAGAAGGGAAACCCAATGGAAAATTAAAATTGTTATCAAAATAAGATCCTGGGGCCATATGGCTAGCTGCTTGATGACTACTGAAGTTACCTTTAATGTGAGTTTTATGTAGTTGCTACCTTGCAACTAAAGAAAAATTTACTCTAGTGAGAATATACAGGGAAAGAGTTGACTATTAATTAAGGAAATTTTCTTAGAGAGAAAAAAAAAATGCTTAGAAGAAAATATAATGATTGTGGAATAAGGACATAAGACTGAAATCATTGAGAAATTGTCAGTAGTGTGATAAAAGTCAGAAGGAAGAAAGGAAGATGAGGCAGAACTGAAAAAACTAGAAGCCACTTCCAGTTCTTGTGATGAATGAATGTGAATTACTGGTGGAATCTCAAGAACAGATAATTCATTTTAAAAAAGATGCTAAAATATCCAGAGTTTGAACTGGAAGGGGAGAATGTGTATGTGCTAGGAGAATCCAATCAAGGCACCAATGACGATGAGTAATGTCAAGTGCCTGAATTAGATGCTTTACAATATAGGTTTGTAACTGGATTAGAGATAACTCTTAACACACTGGTGCATGATGTTACCTATGCAGCAGGTCTACAAAATGGAGAGAATTATATTCAAATCAGGACAAACACTCTAATTAACATGTTAATGATTTGTAACAGGTTTTTATGACAACAAAGCATGACAAAGCTATCAAAAAGTTCTAAGTCTGCAATGATACGGTGTGGGGAAAATCCAGTGCTTAAGGTCCTCATATTCACACTGCTATCAATCAGATGTGATCGTCTAGGATCAGGACCAAGCCTTCCAGCTGTCTTGAGACTTTTAGAAAATATTTACTAGACTTTGTTTAGATAGTGTTTCTTTTAAAATACGTATTTAAAGCAGCAGGGAAAGGGATGTTAGGTTTGAAAATACCTTTGAACTCTGGGTGTCCTGATGTGTATGTTCTGCATGCCATCAAGGCAGCTGCACACACCACAAAGGCAAATGACCTTTGCCAGAATCACTGGGCAGGTTGTGATAAAAGATTATAATATAATTAATTATTCACCTCAAAATGCACATGTGCCTCTATTGCAAAAATGGAAGTTTCACTTGTGGTTTTATGATGCTTTGGAAATATGTATACCTGTTTATATTTGTTACACACATAGGTAAATAAATAAGCACCACATATTAGAATGAATCAGAACTGATTTGCTAAAACATATTTTGTGCATTGTAGTTTATTGCTGGATATTCAGTTTTTCTAAGAAAATTATGAGAGCAATGCAGTTGACCAAATATTAGAATCTACAGCCATCTTAAATACTGTAAGATATAAATGGAGTGCTTATGCTTTTATTATGAATAAACCCACAAAATTTCCTCAGTATTTTTTAATCTGAGATAAATAGACAAAATTAAGATATATAAAATATGTATTTGTTGTTGAACTTACTGATGTGGTAGATAAATGAAAATAGTTGATCTAATGTTAAATAAATTACTCTGGGACAGAAAATTTCTAACATAGGAAACGTTGAGTAATAAAACAAGAATGTGCTGAGAGATCAAGGTCTCTACCAATATCACAGCTGCTGAGTGGATAATCACAACAGAATAATACAGTAAGCATCATTAAAAATTCAATATCCAATACTCCATGGATCTGCAGGGTCTGCTGTTGTCCACTGCCTCAAAAGGGACATGCTAAAATGCTGTTTTGAAGTAACATTTACTGAGTTTTTAATAGAATTCACTGTACCTAAACATTTTCAAATTCAGCTTTTGCACAGCTTTAAATGCATAGTTATTCTTTCAAGGTATTTTAGCACCAATTCTTCATGTCTTCCTGAAATTTATAATCTAAAAGAGATTGATTTTATTTTTAGAATAAAGAAGTGACAAAACTTCTACAAATGGCTTGTCATTTAAAGTAAATTGTTAATATTCTGTCATCAAGAGATAATGCAGGATATAATTAGTCCTTTTCAAAATTTTATGCCTTTAAATACAAAAATTATACACATTAACCATGCCTCTCAAAAAAAATATGATATATCAATGTATGCAAATCACTGTGTCATTATAAATATTTTCTTTGGAAGCAGAACATCCAATTAATACAGAAACAAGCACTGATCAAGTTTGATAGGGTCAATTTTTCAGTCATCCCAAGTTTTCAGGTGAAATCTGGAAGGATGAAATATCAAATACAGTCAGAATGTTTAAACAAATGAAACCCAGATTTATAAAACTGCTCAGAATGATCTGAATTCACTAAGATCAAAATTAATTTACTATGAAATTGTGAGAAAAACAGTGAAAATAGTAGGCTCATTCTCTGTCAAAACACATAAACAATCAATATAGTATTAATCATTACATTTTTAAAAGTGTATTTCAGTTTGAAATCAGACTTTAATATATGATAAAATCTTCTTTTGACTTGTGCAGATATAACTAATTTAAAGATTGGAAAATTGTTTAGTAAAATAGCTCACTATTTTTACATGTGAAGGCATAATAGATTTGAGCAAGATATTGAATGTAAATTTAATTGTGGGAGAACAACATTCATAACTCCTTCAGTTTTCAGCTACCATGTGTTTCTTGTCTCCTGTCTTTGTGGAAAGCAAGGGTTTCATTCAAGTCACTGGCTCCATCAGAAGTTTATAAACATATTATGGAAAACCATATGTTGAAATATAGGTGAAAACTTAAATCTTTATACTATTTTGTAAGTTGTATCTTAAATCTGCACATTAATTTCATATATAAACATATACATATATAAACATACATGTCTGTTCATATGTATGGCTGTCTTCAATGTCCTCTAAAGTACAAGCACTGGTATCTATCTAAGACCACCTTTATCGGCTGACACCTTCTCATAAAAAGAGAAATGCACTGTAAAGTGAGCTGGTCCTAAAACGACAGCTAAAAAGAATGACAAATAGTGCCTTCAGCTTGCACGTTATAAGATTCTGACAGAGTGACCTCTATTTCTGTCACTTCATAACTTTCATACAATAGTTGTCACAAAAATAGCAGAAAGATATTGTCATGATAATGTCTAGGTCCTGGTCTGTAATCAGATCTTTATCCTATTCCCTTGCAAAGTCCCTAAGATAGCTTCTTACGGCTGGACACATTTCATTTATTTTGAGTAATCTAAAAGTCAATCAGCTAGACCAAGCTATGGGTTCTCTATACTGTTAATGTAAGGGGAAAGGATTCACTAAAGTTTGATTCGTTTCACCAGTTTTAGAATGTGGTGAAATCCAACGCAAAGACTAGCTTAGATATGCAGAACTGATGATAGTCTTTGATATTCCACTTTCCGAAGTTACATAGCATAAATCCTATCATTAGAAAGTGCTTGAGGTAAATAACAGATTGGACATTGATGATTGAATTTGTAACTAAATTCAAGCCTCCTTTGTTCAGCTGACTGGACAACTATTTCAGTTACAAGGTATGTTCTTTGAACCTTCAGTAAAAATAGTATTTTTCACATGATCTGTTATTGCACAGGCAAGAATGGAGATAGCTGAAAGGTTTTAAAATATAGAAACTGTAGAAATTTAGTTTTTAAAATATAAAAATATGTTCTGGTTCTAAAACATTACGAATGGAATATTTTGTATTTTGATGAGTCATAGAATGTTTTGGGTTGGAAGAAACCTTTAAAAGTCATCTAAGTCCAATCCCTGACATCTTTAAATAGATCAGGTTGCTCAGAGCCCCATCCTGGCCCTTAATATTCACAAAGATGGGGCATCTACCACCTCGCTGGGCAACCTGTTCCAGTGTTTTGCCACCCTCACTGTAAAAAATGTCATTTTTATATCTAGACCAAAATCTATCATCTTTTAGTTTGAAACCATTATTTCTTGTTCTGTCACAGCAGGCCCTGTTAAAGACTGTCCCCATCTTTCTTATAGGTCCTCTTTAAGTACTGAAAGGTCTCAATAAGGTCTCCCTGGAGCCTTCTCTTCTCCAAGTTAAAGAACCCCAACTCTCTCAGTCTTTCTTCATAGGAAAGCTGTTCCAGACCCCTGATAATTTTTATGGCTCTCCTCTGGACCTGTTCTAACAGGTTCATGTCCTTCTTGTGCTGAGAACTCCAGAGCTGGACACGGTGCTCCAGGTGAGGTCTCACCAGAGCGGAGTAGAGGGGGAGAATCACTTCTCTTAGCCTACTGGGCATGTTTCTTTTGATGTAGCCTAGGATATGATTGGCCTTCTGGCCTGTGAGCACACTCTGTCACTTGTTTTCATTCCCTAGATCACAAATGTTACAGATAGAGCAGAAAACACATTAACGATGAAAAGAGCTGAAAAAATTCTAAAGTAACACCTTTGCAATTAAAGATGCCTTGTAAAATAGACTATAAAAAAGTCTCACTTTTTTTTTTTTTTAAATTACTAGGATTGTAATCAGAATAAAGAAATCCTGAACCTTAAGACTTTTGGCATGTTTCTGATTTGCAACTATAAGGTATGCTGTGACCTCACTATTTCCTGTATGTACCCATATATTTCTAGAAAGACATTCCTTTACTCTTTGTGTTAAGATACACCGACATTATCTCACTTTCACTCTCTTGATTTCAGGATTCATTCCAGGATGTGTTCCAGGAGGAATCCTAGGGGAGGATGGAAGTTTTGCAATGCAATAGTGAATTTGCCTCATGTCCCAGTTCCAAAGTAAGCAGGTACTAGCTGAAGCCAAAGCTTTTATCCTCAAATCTAAAACTGAAAAAAAGGCATCCTGCTTTGCATGTGAAGAATCAAGTGGAGGTCAGATTGGGCAAGACCATACATAAGATACCCAGCCAAGACTATGCTATGCACTTACCTAAAAGGCTGTATTGTAAACATTGCTGTGCACTGCAACCTGAGAAGTCTGTAACTAGTTTATTTATTTATTCATAATGGCAGCTGTCAAGGTAGTACATTCAATATGTTAAGTTGTGCTTGCAGTAGGGGTAACTTCATTTCTGCTTATTCAGTGAGATACCTCTTGTACTTACCAGTATATGATTTCAGAAGACTTCACAAGAAGTATCCCTGAGGGCTTTCTGCATCTGATCTCATGTCACTTAAGAATCTTACTCTTTTCCACTGAAATATATAAAGCAATATCTGTGGAAGTAAAGAAAGAAAATTTCCTAGTTCCAAAAATAAATACATTCTAAAAAGGGAATGAAGCATTTCACTTTTAATTAGAGCACTTATGTAGTACATCTTTTTCAACTGTTATCACAGTATTAGCTGATTCTTTCCAGACAATGACAGCATGGTTTGTTTTCTAGGAATTCAAGACATATAGCCTCTGATGAACCTGAAATTTTGGGGGTGATTGTAAATGCTAGTCTTCTTGGAAAACGCAGCTCAGCATGCCAGCAGTTTACAGCTTTTGCAAACTTGGTGACCCTTTACAGTTCTAACAGACTGGGATGTGATCCTACTGAATTCAGCAGATCTGACTTTAGTAGCATCAGGAGGGCAAGTTCAGGTTAGCCACTTTATATGCATTTACATATTCAGCCCCTCTGAAGTCACCAATGCAAAAATGTGCATTTATACACCAAGGCATAAATCAGAATGAAATAAACAGCTCTGTAGAAGGCTCGACTGGATAAAACAAACCAGTATCCATTTGTGCACAGCATGGCTCCCCCAGATGAGCAGAGTTGAGAAAACAGGCTTCATAGACAGAACAAGTGTTGTCCATTGATGTACATAATAAATCATCAATCTAGAGAATTTGTCAATAACATGCTGCCCTAAACATCCATATGTCTGTGGCATTAGGCTCATGTTGTTGCAAGTAAACGAGATCTCAACCAACACTGAAAAATTGTAGCTTAAAGTGAAAGTGGATCAGTTTGTGAAAACCAGACATTTTATCTCCAGTTCTTTATCAGAGTAGTTTGGGGAACACATGATCATTTATGAGGAGAAGAAGCACTAATTTGTACTCTGCATGCCTATTCAAAATGTAGACAGACACTGGGAAAGCTCTTTTAACAAATTCTGACCACTGACAGTATTCCCAAATACATGACCAACTTTGTCAGTGCCTACAGTGCTGCTCACTCAGGTGGATAGTGGGATTGAACACTAAATATAATGATATAGAGGCAACTGAGCTGGATTATAGTTTCAGCTCTATCTCTGCATTGCGATGCAAGCAAGTCACGTTTGTTTCCCCATTGATATTTAATATATCTTTTCCATGTAGGCTGGGTTCACCTAGGATGATCTTACCACATATTTGTTCAGTGTCTATGTAGTGGGTCTGTCTGAGCTGATTTTCCCCATACAGCCCTCATGCTGCAGTACTGGGAGCCAGAGGGTGTTGATAACACACCCATGTTATGACTATCAGTGCTCACACAGCACCAAAGGTACGGGGGGACAAGATCTGGGAGGGGATACAACCCGGACAGCTGACCCGAGCTGACCAATAGGATATTCCATACCATATGATGTCAGCTCAACTATAAAGGGAGGGGGCAGAAGGAGGATGGGGGGGATTTGACGGGAAGACGCTTGCCCTCCGAGCAACCGCTCCGTGTTCTGGAGCCCTGCTTCCCGGGACAGGCCCGACACCGCCTGTGGATGGGAAGTAGAGAGTAACAGCTTTGCTTGCTTTTGCTTTGCGTGTGTGTGGCCTAGCTTTCTCTGCTGTTTATTAAAACTGCTTCTTATCATAACCCACGGGTTCTTCTTTTCCATCTTACTCTCTCCCGGCTTGTCTTGCTGATGGAGGTTTAGGGGGGAGTGATAGAGGAACTACGGGTGGGCACCTGGCACCCAGCCAAGGTAAACCCACCACAGTCTACATTGCATTTGGTGGCACCACAATACTAATAAGAACTATCAAAGACATCCAAGAAAAGTGATGAATTAAACACTATGTCAGGAAAGCAAGCTTCTGAGGAACTAAAGCAGATTCTATATTCTAGATGAATGTGATATTTATTACATAACAGAAAACTGTAATTTATTCAGAAATAAGTATCTGGTCCTCTTACTGCTTAAGATAATCTATAAAGGCCACTAATCTCTCTCTAAGTTATTATAAATGGTCCTAAATTCAAATCTATTTACTGCCTGGTACTTTCTATCATGATTCATACTGCAATACATGAATTTCTAAATTAGAAATAGCATCATTCAAATTATCTCTTACCAATCCAAAAGATATAAAACTTTTATATATCTAACATAACACTCCAGTTTGAACAAATATATGTTACCTCATGAAGCTTATATGTAAGGAATTGCTGGATGGAAATGAAGATTCTTTTGTGATTTTTTTTGTGATTCAGATAGCTCTCCATCTTTTTTTTTTTTTTTCCCTCAGGAATCAATAGATAGACAAAAGAAGAACTGTCCAAACTGGACAACATTCTTCTTGAAGGATTTAAGGGAAATGAGTTAGCAAGAAGGAAGTAGATTGTAACTTACCATGGAAAGAACAAAGAAAGAAGGGTAACTGGTTATCACTGGAAGAAACTCAAACAATCTCTTCTTAAGTACTGTATGGAAATAGAATAAGAAGAGGAAACATCAGGTTTTCCAACACAATCCTAGCATAGCAAATCTCCAAAGAACAAATGGACTGTGTGAAAGCAAATTGAGCAAACTCTTTGGACTTGCCTGCCATGACTAATTCACACCAAGATGGTTTTGTATAATTTAATGTGGAGATGACTAGAGAATGCTTAGGAATCTAAATTTCAAACTCCAATTCAAAGAGCTGGCCAGCAGTCATATGGGCTTTTAAGTCTGTTGTCAGTGTGAAGTGCAGCTAAACATCATTGTTCATAGGTGTGAGAAACATAATGAAACTAACATATTGGTGAACAGTCTCCATCTGAAATATTTGAAATTGCACTTTGGAATACAAAGACAATATGGCTAATTACCAAGAGTAGCTGCTTTGGAAATGTTTAAATCTGGAGGCTAGCTGTTTTCTGCTATTACATATACACACATATATATGGGGGGTTGTGTAAAGCAGAGGGAGAAGGGAGGAGGGAGAGAGGGATAGAGAGGAATATTCTTGTAAAGGGTAATTCAGAACATTTATTTAGTAGATTCCTAAAATCATGTAAGCATTCCACAGAATATCAGACAACTGATAGAAAATCACTAGACCGGAACAGACCATTTTTTTTTATTGTTCATGGATAATTTACCACCTAGGCTTGTTGTGATTTTTCCTCTTATTATCATCTATTCCTGATTTCCACACCATTTGTTACTTTCATGCAACTGCATGCAATTGAATTTGGAACATAAAACATTAGAGAGAGGAAAATAAATTGCAATCAAAGAAAGAAAATTCAAATAAGCAAGTGAAAAGTCAAAAACTACAAGGCACTTCTTCCCCTTCTCTTCTGATACCACAGAACAAGAAATTTTAAATTAAAATTAAAAGATAGAAGAAGTGAAACTGCTCAATGACTTCTACTTTCCTCTAACTAACCTATGGAAATAATTGATAAAAGACTACATTAAATTAAAAAAATCTTGTAAGCTAAACTAATGTAGACACTTGCATAAAAAACCCCACATATGATAACCAGAATTTCAAAGTGTGTTAGGAAGACAATTAAATGCTCATTGTGCAGGGAATGAGCCAACGTATCACAGGTAAAAATTCAGGAGAAATTCACCATTTTAAAACTCAGTCTAAGTTCTGCTTTATTTTTGCACTTATGAAAAGGAGACATAAAATAATACAATAAGATGTTCTAACCACAGAAAGAACTATGAGCTAACAGGACAACATGATTGAAAAACAGACTGTGAGCTGTCTATTTTCTTTCTGTTTAAAGCTCTTGCATTTTACCCTTCTTGCAGACAGCTACATGTATTTCTTCTGGACAGGTTTTTTGACAAGGACATTGTGGACTAAAAGCATCATACTATATTTTTCATTTTCAAGGTACATGCACTCCATCCCCATCACTTTGAGGTAGTTTTGCTTTCCAGAAGAATGCTGCAGGTTTTAATCACAAGTCTGCTTTTATACTCAGTATGAGGTCAAAATAAATACACCACCAGCATGAACACTTTTCTGAGAGGACAAGGGGGATTCCTGCTTGTCATAACTAATGATGGTGATCAAAGCCAACCTGGTGCTCACACTGACCCTGAGCTTTGATCATTTACTGTACTTTCCAATATCTAAGCCTGGGAGTGAGTTACCCTAATGGCTTCTGATCACATTAGTGGCATATGGCAGGAAAAGGAAGTAGAAGATAAGGAGAGGAGAATGTCTAGCTATGCAGCATAAATAAGTCTAAAAACCTCTGGGTAATTGAAGTAAGGTCATATTCGAGGCTTTTCATACACTGCATGTGTTGATGCTACTGAAATACTCAGTAGGCCTTTCATAAAAGCTGGTCCCAAAAGGCAATAACATGATCCTTTACTCACCTTTGAGCAATTACTTATGTGAGTAAACTCGGTAGTTTCAAAGGGTTTTTGCATGTGTGTAAATTCTCTTCCGAAGCCTATGAAGTTTCTGATTCCTCAAAAGTACATGTTAATGCTACATCTTTATATATTATGAGAATTTCTACTGAATTGAGATTCTTTCACCCATTGCTGTCAGTGGTGCTCGTGGTAGCCACCACTGTACAATCCCTCAACTGCTGACTATGATACTGTCAGAATAAAAATGCTCTTTATCTTGCTAACATTAGTTTCTCATTAGTTCTAAAGATGGATTATGTGATAGTGTTAATAGCTAAAGGCATTTTGGGAAGGATGCTCTCATCAAGTCTCATTCACATATAAGTGGATTCTACTGAAAACAGTTTTCTTTTGTCTGTGCCAGCACTTGAATGATTTTAAGCACAGAAGCAGCAAGTTTAAAAGTACAGATATAATTTCTTAGCATAGCAAGGTTCTCCAACTGCTGTGCACATTTCAGAGGTTCTCTAAACACATTTCAGTGAGAGAGAATAAACATAGCAGGTGACATTATTTTATGGGCCAGAAGTTGAGATAATTATTTAATTCACATCCTAGGAAAAAGTAATGATAAAGAAAGAGCTCTGGTAACATCTTTGTAAGATTCTTCTTCACAAAGTTCAGAGAAAACCAAGAACATCAGTGCCTCCTTTTTTTTTTTTCTTCCAGAAAAGCAGAGTCTTTCCTCAGTAGTTTAACAAGGAAGGAATTCAAGACTGTGCTTTTTATAAAAGAAAGAAATTTCAGTCTTCAAAATACCTGCACTTTTCAGCATGGGAAGGTTTTTTGTTTTGGGGTTTTTTTCTGTGCTCTGAGATTCCCGTTGCAAGCAAGAACAAGAAAGGGTAGTCAAAGTTACCTGTTTCTATTGAATTCTATTAATCACTAAATGTTTTTCATGTCTGCTGGCCCACTTGTTGTAATCAGCAGCAACGTTAAAACATGCCCTCTAACCGGAATAATGTCAGTGAAGATCCCAGCTAAACCAACGAGCCACAGAGTGGTCCAAATATCTACCCTGCTGATGTAATTTCACAAGATTACTATTTTACACAAAATTTAGCTGCCATTGTTTATTCAGTGTTAAAAGCCTGCTAATAGGATACATTTAATCTTCTGTACTAATGCACAGAAGGGCTTGGTATCTACATTGCCCTACCCTGATTCAGCCACCTTTGGACTGCTTGTTACTATTAATGCTCCAGATGTCTGACTTTTCTGTAGCAACTGCCTTTAAAAGTGGAAAAGGAAGTCCCCATAGCTGCTTTTCCTCTCAGCATTTGTATGTTTACACTTACAAACTTTTGACTGTAACTGCCACTGTACATCAGTTCTGCTGCCAGGGGAATAAAGGAAAATTTTAGTATGGAATTATGGTCAGAACAGAGAATTCAGCTGAGATCACACATTTTCAGTGACAACACCATAGATGAACACATTTACAAAGAGATGGATGATGTTTAATATCACAAATAACAATACAATGAAAGAATATTTTGATCTTCCTTTGAAGTGCCTTTACTATGCAAATGATCTGCTTTAGGACTGATTCTGTAGACAGTTCCCTTGTTGCATATTTGTGTGGCCTCAGAAACCAGGGTGCTGTATCACAAGTTGGTATTTGCATGGTGTCAGATTGCACCTCATCTAATTCCATGTCACAGCAAATTATGGGTGTCTGGGTGCTGCAGCAGTTGCAGCTTTAAAAAGCCAAACTGTGCAATTTCATTGTGTACTAGGTGGTACCATGAAGTTCTGACCTTGATATGTAATTTAAGTAACTTTCAATGTACTAACAGTAACTGATGGAAGTATTTAGTAGTGTCACAGGCAATAGAGGAGATATAATCTCTCTTATATTTTACAAATCGGAGTACTGCTACCAAGTAGAAAGCAAAGCTGATACAGTATTTTATGGAAAGCTGGCTAGCGTAATGTCTTCACAAGCTTCTACTATGGTGTTATTTATATCCTTCTGTTGATATGTTTGTCTTTTCAGGAGTATAAACGGAATATCCAAAATATGCAGCAGAGGCTGAATGAATTCTTTAACTATTCCTATGTATATGCCTCAATTTATGTCACATTAAATATAGCAACACTTGTGGTATCTTGTAAAAATATTTATTTTGAATTCAAGGAAATCAGGGAAGACCTAAGCTCTGTCTGTGACAATAAAATAAATATCTTTTCCTCAGTCAGCTGGTTTCAAAAATACCACCAATGGCATAAATTTTCACTGGTTTGTATAAACCAAAAATACCCCACCCATTTTTCTATTGTAGGTATTTTTACTATGAAGGATCACCATCATAGGTCAAAGAAGCAGTTTTAAATTGGTTTAATGAAAGATGTTTAAGGTCATTGCAACAGATATCATATTTTCCTGTCGCTGTCCATAATGCTTTTTACAATGAGAAAGTGGTCCTTTGCTGCAGTGTCATCACAGGAGGAGTGGATTTTGACAGTGAATTTGTGCTTCTTGGAACAGAAAAATTTTAGTTTTCATACAGAAGTTGTTATTTTCTACAAAAACTCCAATATTTCAATTTATAAAAAACAATAGTAAACCAGGTTTAGAGGTTAGTTACAAGAAAAATTTAGTTTTTATGGAATGCATGCCTCACTTATACTGATTGTCAGACTTCCCTCCACATCAAAAGGAAGACATTTAAAAATCCTCCACACTTAAAACAATAATGCAGTGAAATGCTCATGTTTCACAGGATAGGATTTGCACACTAATTCTGGGGATGTTCTTAAACTCTAGGGGAATTCACCTATTCGTTGGTGGAAGAAGGTCTCAAGGTTGAATTTAGAAGAGGATTTGAAAAACATTATTAATTCCCTGAAAATTATAGTTGCCCTACCAAGTCTTATCTCAAAGTGTTGGAACTCATGAAAAAATGGTAAATAAATCCCCTCTTTCACATAGAACCCTATGCTTCTATTAATTGCAGGTAAGTTTTTCAAAAGCCATTACCTGATTTAACAGCCTAAATCACATTTTAGAGGTGACTTTAGCATTCAATAACTCAGCCTTACTTTGAAAGTAACTTGGAAGTTACATGTCATCTGTTTCTGACCTTTTGACAATCACACCTTGAACTTAATGCAATCTTTGGGCACCTTGGAAAAGCTGGTTTTAAATCCTTTTTGAAAATGTCACACTTGTAAGGTTACTTCTAAACTATGGGAATTATAAGTTATCAATGCATGCCTGGGGTACATTCCCTTGTTTTCCCACACCATGTTAAAGCAATATCTGAACAGATGTTTTTAATCTGTTCTTTCATGGAAAGGCAATGACGTGTCTGTACCAGGAAAATTAATTAAAACATTTTTTACCTGTATACAGTATAATATGTATGTGGAAATACATAATGATGAGGCAGAGGAGTAGAATGGATATTAGGTACATTAATGCTCTTGTCTGGCTTGCTAAAATCAAAATGAGTTTGTAAAATGCAGAGCATGAATGCAGTTGCTGGCATGATTGATTTGCCCAGCTTATCTGCAATGATCTAAATACAGTTGCGGCTATAACATTTTACCTTTTTTTGTGTGTGATACCTCTTTAATATACACCTCAACTGAAACCACTTTTGTTGGAATATGAGGGAGACAATTACTGTTAATAAACTATCAGTGTTTCTACAGGATACATGACAGCGGCAAAGAAGAGCATAGAACTTTGAAATAAATGGGGTGACTCTAGTTCTGCAAAGGACTTATCCATTTGCTTCATGATCTGAAATCTGAATATCCCTATTTGCTCTAGTTATACTATTTACTGGATGACTAAAGATATACATGAATCTTTTTAGGATAAGTGCCTGTAGCTCTGATTAAAGGACAGGACGAAAGTTACCACCTACCTATTGGTAGAGACCAATAAAACTTTGTACATCACAAAGAGGTACGTGAATGTAATGCATTTATTGGTCTGGCCCTACATATTCAGTAGTTTCTAACTCAACATTAAAATTGTGGTGTTGCTGTAGTTATTTTTTTATGAATAACAGGAACCAGAATGAAGTTGAGATAGCTGAAACAGTACAAGCAACTATCACATTTGGAAACACAGTAAGGTATGGCACATCAGCACTTCAATGCTACAAATGCAGTGTTTAATGTTGGTAGACTGCTGTTGTGACTAGAATCAGGATTTTAGTCAAGTGAAGAGATATTTCTTGGTATTATAGGGTCACACCCTACTGTCAAGTTTTAAGTAGCGCTCTGCATTGATCTCAGTGGGTAGTTGTGTTTAAAAATTGATGGCATGACCTGGCCCTTAATATGAAATGACATCTGAAAGTAACATACAGATTTTGCTGCTCTCTGCACAGTGAGAAAATGGAGAGTAGGAAGGAGGAGGAAACACAACAGGCCTCATGCTATCTTGATGTATGTGGAGGACACAAAAGTTTAAGCAGTATTAACTCAGCCTGCTTAATAACCAGAAAGATCTTAGTTTATTTCCACTGGCTTCAATGGACTTGCTTTGGAGTTATCTTTGTTAATGTAATCAGAATCTACTGTATTATATATCTGTAATTTGTGATACAAATTAGTATTTCTATCAAAAATTAATAAGGGGTTTTTGTTCAATGTACATGTTGCTCTATTAATACACACAAAATCTTAGAAGTATATACAAATGATATTGTAAATTAAAAAAAAAATCTTATTATTTGAGAAATAACATACACTCTTTACTTATTTTGTAAAAAATGTACTAGGCCCTCAGAAGATATTGGGACCAGTCTATAATGCAAGGGTGAAAAATTAATATGGGATAATAGAAAATAATATTGGTCCTCTTACTTCAGTACAGAAATATATTTTAAATACACTTTGAGTTAAATTAAGAAATATTTTCATGAAAAAAATATTTGAAGTGTTTCATAAATATTTTCTTAATGAAAGGATTTTGGATTTGGAAGCAGACCCTGAAGAGTTACATTAATACTTTCAATTATTCCTCTCAGGTTGGAAGCCTATGGATATTGTATATCCCTTGGGAACCCACCAAACACTTTTCTATCAGTCTTAAAACTTACAAGAAACTGTAAATTGTTTACTAATTGACCAGAGAATAATTCCTGAAGGCTTTATCTATCATGATTAAAATTCAACTTAGACTTATATAAGGGTTTGGATTGAAAGGGACTTTCCAAGCTCATGTCGTCCAACCCCACTGCCATGGGCAAGGACGCTTTCCACTAGATCAGGTTGTTCAAAGCCCCACCCAACCTGGCCTTGAGTGCTTCTAGGGAGGGGGCATTCACAACTTCTCTGGGCAACTTGTTCCAGTCTCTCACCACCCTGACAGTAAAGAATTTCTTCCTAATATCTATTGTAAGTCTACCCTCTTTCAGTTTGAAACTGTTACCTCCCATCCTATCACTACTCTCTTGGATAAAGAGTCCCTCCCCATCCTTCCTGTAGACCCCCTTTAAGTACTGGAAGGCCACTGTAAGGTGTCCCCCAGAGCCTCTTTTTCTCCAGGCTGAACAAAACCAGTTCTGTCAGCCTGTCCTCAGGGGTGAGATGCTCCAGCCCCTTGATCATTTCTTCCATATGCTATTTTTCTTGCTGATATGTTCATATGGTTTGTATAAGCTTCCATTTTTCTTCAACAGCCAATGATGCTTTATTTTATTGAAGAAACTTAAATTCAGCCTCTCAGCCATGTTGTAATAATTTCAATCTTCCTGATTTGCTTCTTCTCATGCCAATATCTGCATAAAAACTGGTATCACATAGCAAGGCTGCTTATTCAGTGAAAGCAAAATCCTCTCATCCTTGTTCCTTTTTGTTGTTGTTGTTGTTTTGGTTTGTTTTTTTTCCCTTTGTGTTACCAAAGGCTGTGATATGGTTCAAATTACAATATAAATACAACATAGGCAGAGAGATGTATGCAATGAAGATTAAAAATAAGTCACTGAGCTCACTGTAACTTCCTCAATGTCAAGGAATGTGCCATTGTAAATCCTCTGGGATTGCATGAACAATACTTGCATATTCCAGGCCTTATGTCAGCCTGATATCCATCTGTCTATTCAATAGGCTCAATCTTTTCTGTCCTTTCTGGTACCACTCGCTCTGTTGTGGGGGAATGGGACAAGAGAGGCTCTGAACAGCACATTTCCCTTCATTTTGTTCAAAGCTGAGATCCTCTGGACATGATTTCTCCCTGTAAGGTACTCTAACTCTATTTGCATGCTGTTGTAAGATGTTTTTGTGCTAATTCAAGCCAGCATCCATCAGAGCCCTGACTCTAACTTGCAAATAAACCATTTTGATCAATCTTAATACAGAAGGTGAGATCCTGTAGTATGCACAGCACAAAATTTGTAGCCAAGTCAGAAGACAGTAGAAAGAGATTGTTTCAAGCCCTTCTTATTCTATGTCACCCTAGAGCTGAAGAGGTATTTGGCATAATTTTGAACCTTTACAGGATTGCCCTGTGAGCCATAGCAACACATGTACTCTCTGCAGTGTGATGTGACCTTACTCTGACATGTCCTTCCTTTGGCACCATATCTGAACCAGGCTTTTGGGAGATTCTTTGCAGAGGAATGATCAGTGAATTAATCCTGCATTTGCAGACTCAAGGCTGAGACCTGCAGACAAGTCATTGTGTCAAGCTGCTACTGGTGAACATTTTATGATCATGCTATAGGCAGACATGTGCATATCTAGCATCTATCACAAACATGAAAATAGTTATGTAATTCTGTAAATATCTTTTTGTCTGTAATAAGCCTTAAAATTGCATATCTACAACAAGCTCCCCACCCTCACTGCGATATTCCCAGTTCTTCTTTTTTTTCCCTTCAACAATTTAGAAATCCTGCTGGATATGCAGTCAGTCATGGGTTGGTTTGTTTGGAAATACAGACTTTGAGTGGCTGGCGAACATGCATGAGCTGATTAGAGTCTGATTGCATTTTCCTGTCTGCTACATGAAACAAGCAGAATATGTAGCATCCTGGTGTCTGGAGGACCAAAGGATACAGTTCCCAGGCAACATGCTTTGTTGGCTTTCTGTAGGATGCTATCTCTGCACCTCTATTTCTCTTGAACTAGTAGGCTCAAATGTTGCTAGAGAACTGATAGGCATACAAAGCCTCGCACAGTGTAGGATTACACCAAACTGGTTCCTAGGGAAACTAGGGTAGGCAGAAACTAGCACATGATTACTTTAATAGGCCATGATGCTTCTTGGTCACTTTGAGCAAAGTGTACATATTCCAGAAGGGGAATCTATTGGAGTCCTTTAGCTTGTATGAGAAATTCTTGGCCTATTCTGACATTATCCAGTGACTTTACTTGTCACCTGATTTCAGGAAGGTATCCAAGTAGATGAAAAATATTACAAGTCTCCTCTGGAGTTTTCAGAAATAGATGTTATCATCTGGCATCATTCTCTTATTATTTGGGAAGGGTTGAGGATATGAATAGAGCTGTTCAGCTTTATAGCTGAAGTATAGCAAAGAAAATACCTACTATTATCTGGCAATTATTTTCTTAATACATCAGAGTCTTCTAAATTGTCTCTAAATCAGATTGTGACTGCCCAAAGTCTTATATATCTGAGAATATGGTGACCTATACAGTTATGTGATTTATGTGTCTTTATCAGCTTAGTCCCTAAACCAGCAGATACTTGTAAGAGCAAACACAACAATTTTTGAAAGATGACTTATGCAAAGTTATACCTGTCTGTTAGACTGTCCTTGGATAAAAAACAGTTATAGACTTCTCTAGTCTTTTCCCTGAGTGTTTGACTGGCCTCATGCCTCTTGTTTTCTTGAGTTCACAATGACTTAGTTTCAGTAAAAAAAGAAGGCAGTAGTATTTTCAGTGTAAACACAGTCATTATTTGTCTTCTCTGATTTTTATTTAAGTCATGGAAGTGTGTGATCTTCTTTTATCTATGTTATTTGCACAACAAGACAACTCTGCCTTGGCTAATATGTTTACCACCTTTGAGGAGAATGTAAAAACTGTAAACTCAGGCGAAAATAGTTTGGGAATTTTGTGGGCAATCTACTTCTATTTGCTGCTCAGTTAGATTCTACATTCAGAAAAAAAAACCCCCAAAAAACCCCAACAAAAAGCTGAAATTAAGTGACTAGTGAAGCCTTATTGTACAAATAAGAATCACACAGCAAAGTTCCAGATAGAAGAAGAAAACAATATTTATTCTTGTACTGTGAGTATGTCCTTTTTTCTTTTTAGGTAGTCCCTCACTCATCATGTGCACTTTGTTGATTGTCCAGCTCCATTTATTGAAAAAGGAGACTAGATGCCTAATATACTCAGCATGAATTGTCCAGTTGCAGCTGGATACTTGCTCTGTGTCTTGTACTGTGGCACTTAAATAATATGAGCAATCCCTCATTTGATTTGTGAGACCAATGAAAACAAATAATTTCTTGGTATTTGTTAACGTTCCTTCCTTAAATATGACATTATAATTTATCACAGAACCTTCCAGATAAGTTAGGTAACAGCAAAAATGTCATTTTACGAATACGTTGGGGACACCCCAGCTATCAGGGAACAACAACCTCCACTGTTTATTTCTTCTTCAATAGTGATTGTTACTCCTGAACAAGACAGTCTACTTTTCTCAGCAAGAAATGCTACAAAGTGAGGAGAGGTTTCTGGGTTTAACGCTGATATACCATCTCACATGCAAGTTCAATCATTTTAAAAGTAACAAATAACCACATGTAGGACCTAAAGAACAGCCCTCTTCAGAGTGAAGATTGAATATGCCACACATATAATGAATGGCTGCCTGTCTCATGCTGCTGTATGTACAATAATACTTACTGCACTGTATAGCCAATCTTCAGGTTACTGTAGAGCTAAAGTGTTCATATAGTGTGTCATTATTTCCTTAGATAATTCTTTTACTTACCTTTCCCTGCTTTTATTTCTCAATGTTATACTGTGCATTTTGGGAATACTTCAGAACCGCATATCTGAAAAAAATATATCTCAATATCCTGTTTAAAATATGGTTCTCAACCAAGATTTTTATAATTAAGTACAAAGAAATAGAGTAAACAGAAATAGAATTCTGATTTTTTGCTGATCAAAAACTGCAGTTGAATTATTCCCATTTCCTCTACTAAGGTATCATCATTTACATTTCTGTTTGCCTCTATTTCTTTTCCTAGTGGTTCTTTTCTGAAGGAGGAAACAACATTCCTTTTCCTTATGGGTGTTCTGGGACTCTCGACAAAACATTGTATATTTCAACAGAAAATTACTTATCTTTCTCACACACAAAAATTTTCTGTGCATGTAGCATTACAGTAACTAATATGAGAAAGATATCTTAAGCTATCTCTCAGATTTCAATGTTATCATTCCCATATATCATCCAAATGCTCTACAATTTGTTAACATTGGAATATTTTATACCCTAATTTATTTCATTATATGATAAAATTACTGCTTAAATTTTTTTCAGAATCTTGTCAGTGTATAATAGCTATATACTTGTCAAATTCCTATGCATTCATACTCTCTTAACTCAGAAGTCTTTTAAGATATTGATAAACATATTCCTAAGTATGCATTCTAAGTAGTTTCCAACATAGATCTGCTGTTTTTCATATGCACTACCTGAAGTACAAAGAAGAATCTGCTTCAACACCTGATAATTTAATATCATGAAGAAGCCTACAGAAGTAAATGTTGCATCTGTATAGTTATAAGCATTGAGATCCTTTGTTAAAAAAACCCAAACACTACTATTAAAAAGTGTCAAGAACAGTTGCAGCCATAATTATTAATCTGATAAATACCTGTGCATTTTTTAATAAGAGACACACAAAAATCAACTGATGAGAGAAGCAATTTGACTTTCTAGAACACAAATGACACAGCAGAATATCAAGCAGTCTAACCCAAGAAATCCTGCTCCAGGCTTGTGAAGAGTTGGGGTGTGCTGCTAGCTGTCTTCTTCCTCTGGCCAACACCAAACTCAGCAACATTGCTTCAGCACACCTCCACCTTTATTCTTCATCTGTTTGCTCTTCTCCATCTCAAATCAGGCAAGGGGGAACACACCACTGAAAGCTTGCTCAGCAAGCTACCCCCAACAGGAACTATCTTCCACAGGAACTCTCTTCAAACTGACCAGCTTCCTGTTGCTTCCTCCAAACTGGTCGGTTCCTGGTTGATCCATCTCTAGCCTAGCCCTCCACCCCAACCACAACCACCTGAGGGAAGGCAGGGCCTCACAGAGGTGGGCCAGGTTCTGTCTCTGGGGCCTTGGGAAACCACTTGGTGAACAAAACATGTTGCTGGGTTGTGACTCATCCATAGGTCAATTCCAACTTGGGGCCCACAGCCCAGGTCCCAGCACTTCATGGGGTTGGTCTTACTTCCCAAGCCATTTTATGAATATATTTGGGACACCCCAGCCATCATGTTGTCTCTGAAGATGTATGGTTATATTCTACAATTTTCAATCAGAGCTTCTATTTACTCCAGTACTAAGTATATTCATATTTTTTTGACAAATGTTTTCTTTTTCATTATCTTCAGTATTTTCTGTATGTACCATATGTTTCAGCTCACTCCAGTATAGATTCTTTATAGCAGCGTTAGCTGAGTTCATCATGCTGAATTAGAACACTAGAAAAGTCCTTGCAACAGACTTCTAAATAGTGTGAGATTTGTCCTTTTTAATGTGTATTTCAAAGTCTTAAAACAACATAATATATATGTTTTATTGGAACTAATCATAAAGACTTTAAATTCAGTATTTTGTTTTTAAAATGTACCAGGACTTCCTTCTATCTACAGATGTTATTTTAATATATTAAGAACCTGAATGTTGGGGTAAGGAGCTGCATCAAGAAATAAATCTTGTGAACAAAACTTAATGTAATATACACTCTCAGTGAATCCACAACTAGGCAAAGTAGAGATAATTGATATTCTAGTTTATGCAAGAGACAGCATGCAAAGTCACCTTTCTTTCACTTGGTAATGTCAGACTTTTCATGAAAATTCAATATTACAAAAAGTTGTTCACAAAAAAACCTCCAGCTTCTAAATGATATTACTGTTATTACTGAGTTGTTATTTGTAAGAAAACCAAAATGCTGACATTAACATTTCTCCAAGTGCACATTTCATATGCTGCTTTTTCATACAGTATTGAAATGAAGCTGACATAGGTCTTTCTAAATCAAGGAAGGTTTTCCTGAGGATGTATAACAAGACACTCTAAATTTTAGATTTTAAGTACCCTCCTCCATGTAAGATACATACATACAGGAAAAAAATATAATCTAAATTTATATTTTAAATTACTAACACATATTACTTCTGTACTTAAAGAGTCAGTAAAATAGTTTTTTTAATTTCCTGTATGATGTTTTCAATCGTTGTGATTTAGCATCTCAATACACAAAAAACCTGTCACAATATAGAAATATATCGTTATGTCACCTTTCTCTGGAATAGATGAAGTTATTTGTAATTTGCTTTTATCATGTTTTCAGTTTGAGTTTTCCACTTATTTTTACCATATGTCAGGACAATATCTAATCTTACACAAGAGAGAATGACCACTTTATTTGCAGTTATTTAAAATGCTGATAGTTTGCAAAACACATTTTGGTAAGACATTTTTCTTTATAGTCAATGGTACACATTTCAATTTCTACTTGTGTTTTTAATATCCTTCCTGCAAATATTTAATATCTGGGTTTAATTATACCGTAAAAGAAAATCCTATTTTACAACACTGTTCAATTTACTTTTAATTTAACAAGTAGATATATGCAAAATATCTTTAGGAAAATCATGTAAATCTGTAACACATCAATCTTTTTTACATCTGTACCATTTGCAACACTTAGAAAGAGGAAACTGTTAATTTTTGAAGACAGAAAAATAAAATGGATTTTATGTTTCAAATGAATAATTATTTCAGATGACTGAAGTGAAGCATTCAGAGTGAAGTGCTTCATAGCATATAGAGCTTTCCCTAAGGGATACCGTTCTTCTATGTTCTGGACAGATCAGAAAGAGGGCTAATGTGAGAATGTTTTCTTTTTGCCAAAGACAATGAAATAGCATAATGTATCAAGGGATGTGTCTGGAATGTGAGGTTACCCACAACAAAACTAAAGTTTTACTGCTATACTGATGCCAAGGGGGATGCTGACTAATGGGATCTCTGTTAGTACAGGATCCAGGGATGGAGAAGCAAAAGGGCACAGGGGTAAACAGTATTTAAAATGTAGTGCTTAAATCTTTCAATCCTTCTGTGAACTCCTTTGAATTATTGATGACATGGGACTGATTATGGAGTAAGAGAGACCATGGTGCTGCGTTGCAAAAGAAACATTAAATCTCCTCCTAATTATACTCAGAGTGTACATATGGCAGAAGACAGCTGTGTAAGGTTTAGCTGATGTTTAAGATCAGGAGCCAAATTACTTAGCCTTCATATCTCCCAAAATACTGAATACAAATGGTCATTCCAAGGGGCAAGAGTCAGATACATAAAGTTTAGATTCACAGTTGTCATCATTAACACCTGCTGCACCTACTGAAATATCTGTAATGATTTTAAATGGTCTTGAATCAGGCTATAGATATCCATCTTATCCTCAAGCAGAAAAATTGCTAACATCAATAAAAATTTTGCCTTTATAGCAATTCAATGATTGTTTTTTAATTCTTCATTTGATCCATGTTTGTGCTGTCCTCTGACTACAGAAAGCATGTAATAGTCTTTTTTCCTTTTCCCCTAAGGGAAACTACTATTCCAGATTTAAGAATTTTAAGGAACTCATTTGTGTAATTAAATGCAAAATTGCATATTGTAGCGTATAGAAGGCATTTTCAAAACTCTTCTGCACTGGCCTAATTTGTTTTATAATCATGTCAATGGGAGTTTTACTATCAGCAAGAACAGAAAGAATCCATCCCTAAAGCTTTTCAAAATCTACCTTGCAGCTATTTTTCTATGTAAGATGAAAAATACAGAAAAACAAAATTTTGTTTACACTAAAGACTCTTTCTATCAGGCTAGTGATGTAAAAGACCTTTAAACATATAAATATCATTTACAAGTTCTTTAAATCCCTCCCTCTTTTATTGCCCCATGTAGACTGTAGGTAAAAAGAAAGCTTAAGATAAAGGAAACTCTGATTCACAGGAACTCCATAGTTTTAGGTCAATATAATCTGGAATTACTACTCTGCAAAATCCAGTTCAGAATCTTCTGAAAGTATATATATAAATTTAAGATTATGATCATCCCCATGAGAGTTATAGAAACAGGGCAGTTCAGGTATTTCATTTCGGAGCAAGACCAAGAAGTGTGCACCTTGCTGTGGACTTCTTTCTGTAGCTATTTGCTGGTGAGTAGATAAATCTTGCAAAACATCTAAACCCAGGTAAAGCTTCCATAGCAGTGTTGTGTATTATTAGGAACTCATAGAGAACTTGACAGTGCCCTGGTGCTTTATTAAGCTATATCTGCTGAGGGGTCATCTGGGAACCAATGGCTGTCAAGTAAACAGTCTGTGAAAAGGCATTAATGTCTTCTCAACTGAAAAGTTTCTTGGCTGGTTGGGTAGTTTAACACATGAACTGGGTTTATACGACAAGACTTTGGTAGCAGGGAGGATGCAGGGATGGCTCAGAGAAGGACCAAGAGCTGCCCCATATTGGACAGAGCCAGTTCCAGTTGGCTCCAGAAGGAACCTGCCACAGCCCAAATGTGACCCAATCAGTGACACTGGTGGTGTCTTTGTGATAATGATAAATGCTGCACAACAGCTCTGAGAAGTGAGTGAGAAAATATGAGTGAAACTTCCCTGCAGACACCAAGGTCAGAGACAAAGGAGGGGGTGCTCCAGGAACTAGAGCAGAGATTCTTTTGCAGCCCATGGAGAAGACTGTGGTGAAGCAGGTTGTCCTCCTGCATCTTATGGAGGATCATGGTGGAACAGATATCTATGCTGCAGCCCACGTAGGATCCCATGCTGGAGCAGGTGGATGTGAGTTGAAGAAAGTATTTCCTTGGAAAGCCCATACAGGTGCAGGCTTTCTGGCAGGCACTGCAGCCTGTTGGTGACCCATGCTGAAGCAGTCTATTCCTGAAGGACTGTAACCCATGAAGAGGACCCATGCTGGAACAGTTCTCAAAGAACTGCAGCCCATGTGAAGGACCCACATTGGAGCATGGGAACAGCACGAGGAAGAACGAGCAGCAGAGACTATGCATTCTGAACTGATAGCAACCACCATTGCCCATCCCCCTGCACCACTTGAGGGAAAGGAGGAAGAATAGTGAAGTTGAGCCTGGGAAGAAGTGGGTATAAGGCGTAAGTACTTTTAGTTTTGTTTTTATTTCTCACTATCTTACTTTGTTATTTATTTACAATAAATTAAATTAACCTTCCCCATGTCAAGACTGTTTGGCCCGTGATGGATTTTCTCTCCCTGTCCTGCTAAGGAGAGGTAGTGAGAGAGCAGCTTGGTAGACACCTGGAAGCCAAGTTAACCCACTAGAACACCATTTCCACTGCAAGTAGATACAGTTTACAAACAAAACTGCAGTTATCATGACAAAGCTTCAGTGAATAATTGACCAGGCTCCTTGTGTGGCCCTTTACAGTTAGGCCAAAGAGCAGATGCATATCCTGAGTCTCCGGATGTACTGAATCTTGTCATTATCTTTACAAATGCTCAGTGCATCAGGAACGCAACAGGGATCCGACTATTTTCCCCAGGAACAATCAAGGGATTAGTGGAATATAGACAGAGATTGAATCTGCATGGAAAATTGTCCATGCTGTGTTCTATTAGAAGGTGCTGCTGTGCAAAATTTGTTGCTAATCATGTGGCAAAATTACAAGAGACTGCAGAAAGAAGAGACCAGTAAACAGAATAATAAAAGTAATTTTAATTATTAAACTTCAGTGTTATAAAGTATCTGCCATTCATCACTGCCACAAATAAGTATTAAAAAAGCAAAAAATCCATATGCTCCATGCAATCTAATTTAATTTTGCATAATAAATTAGTGTACTGAAGAATGTTTAAAAATATGAATAATCACCAAATTACTATCCATTTTCAACAGCCAGTATCTAAATTTTAATAGAGACAGCTATTACAGTTAACCTATGCTTTATGTTGACTGAAACACAATAAAACCTCAAACAGGTATTACAGACAAAGTCCCAGTTATCAGTTTCTAATGATGCTAAAAGATGAATTGCTACATTTTTAATAGAACAATCAGAATCCAGTGTTTTCATTATCTTTCTTAGAATATTTTGTATGGTACTATTGTTCTTCCAATTAGTTAATAACAAAGAGGCATTGTTTGAAAAGATATAGGAAGTGGTGAGTCATATGTGACAGGTAATTCTCTCTATGCTGCCTGGAAGAAATGTTTTCTTGATGTTAGTTATAGTTGTTTTCCATCATTTTTCCAATGAAGTGAAGTGACAGTGTCACTTTAGCATGGAAATCTTTTCACTAAATAAATGCAGACTATGGAAGTATAATGAAACATTTGCTTGTAAAGCTTCTAGGGCCCTACAGATCTAGTATGTATAACTTAATTTCTTTCTATTACTATTAGTGAATCCCCTCCTGAGTTAAACCTCATTATTTACATTTCTCCAAAGTGGCAATACTCATGTCAATAAACATCTGTTTAAGTACTTCCCTAGATGTCTTATTCTTCATAAAGAAACAACAGTAAATATACTAGTTCATCAGAAAGCAAATTATTCTTTGTCTATCCTACTCACAACTGCACACAGTTACAAAGACTATTCACAGATTGAAAGTAGAAAAGTAAAACAGTTAAGTACTGAAAAAAATAATAGATTATATTGAATAATACGGAGACCTCTTCCAACATTTGTAAATATGGGATACTATTCATAGGATATACTGTCATGGGAAAGTATTTTACCGCAAAATAGCTCAGATGAAACCACTGGGAGAATTTGAGTAATACTCAGAATACATAGAGTCGTATTACCATTTATTCTAATTTTTTTTTTCTTTTTCTCAAAACGGCTTTCATGCTAGAGATGGATATATGCTTTTTGCTTCTTGTTAACAAAAGGTCTGTCGTTCTTGACCTTCTTGTCATAAAACATGAGTCCTTTGCAGCGCTGTCAATAAGCTCTTGTCCAATATTCAGAGTACAGTCTAACAAGTAATTCCCAGGTTACAGAGCACCAATTGAATATTTTGTTAACTGAAGAGTCCAGTTTCTTGGAATACAGAGCAAATAGAACAAAAAAAGGAACACGTTGTATCTACTCAGTTCCCAAGACTGTCTTTTGCACTAGTTTCTGCAGCTTATGACCACAACAAATCTCATTTGTGTTTCGTTCTTGGCTTCCCTCCTTTCTTCAGTGTCCACTCAGTTCTAAACTTTATTGCTTAAAAGTTCCCATGAAAACGTATTTAATCCTAATAAAATCTGATTAAGCAAGGTTTCTCAAGATACTAAGGTTGAGAGACACCTGTGAAAAATTTCAAAAGGACCTTAGAAGATTGAATGATTTGGCAATAAAATGGCAGATGGAATTAGTGTAAATATATGTAAAGTCTTAGATGTGGGGAGAAACAATCCTTTATTCTTATGTAAAATAATGATTGCACGAAAATAGCTCAGTGCCTGGCAGGATTCCGAAATTCAAATGTTATGAATTGTTAGGAAAAGATCAGGGAACAAAACTGAAAATATTACTATGCAGCTGCATAAATTCAACAAAGATGATCAAAAAAGTCCTTAACAACAGCTTTTTTATGGTGGCTGATTAAATAGGCTGTGACTTTTCAGCTTGGGAAAGAGGTCACTAGGAATTCTACATTAATCATATTTCTAAATAGATGAACCATAACATACATAGGAAACAGTCTAAATAGAAAATTGTCAGAAGCTGGGAGGATATTACCATGATACATACTTGTCCTATTCTGATCCTTCCCTAGATGAACTGGCCTAGATGGCTTGTGGCTTTTGCTGTAATGTTTGATTTCTAAGATAGGCCCTTTGGAGTTTGTTTAAAAATTTCCTCTGATTTTCAGAAGTGTCAATGTTAATAACTGAAATTTTTTACTTCAATCAGCTTGGAGAGAAGGTTATGATAGTGGTCACCTTCAAAACAGGGGTTGGTTTTCCCATAGTAGACATAGCTCTGTCCTTTATGACGCTTCTAGAGTGACCTGTTCTTTAGCCCCTGTCTGTATTTCTCCCTCTCACTTTTTTTTGAAGGAAGAAATCTGAGGCAAAGCTTTGATTTTCCTGAATGCTTCTTTATCTTCCCATGAGTTTTCCCTATGGGAGTCAAGCACATAGCACTTACCTTATTATTTCATTTGAAATAACCTAAACTGGATTTATGTACACCTTGAAATGTACTCTGCTTGCTCCCTCAACACTACTGGGTAGACATAACATAGCAGTGTGCTGCAGGGAGGCAAACGACTTAGGCTGTGAATAAAACAAATTATATTAACCCAGGGGCACAGCAAAGAGCACTGTTTTAATTACTACAGAAAAGAGTGTATAGGAATGATTTACAGTAAGAAAGTCTTACAAATGGTATGTCTGAGAACACGAGGTGGTGCTGTTTACGCTTAGCATAATGGATGTACAAAGCTCAGTCTTGCCTGCTGGCATTCACCATTTCCTTCATCAGCTTTCTACAGCTTTGGACTTGGTGGGAAGTGCAACTGAGCCCCATTCTCCTCTGCATGTGCAGGTTCTAATGATGAGGGGACATTTCCTTGGCAACGGCTGAGTTCAGCTTGACTGGAAGGGCATGTTGATTTGTCCTTGTCGTCTCTTGAAGGCAGGACAGAAGTATTAGATGTTTTGCTGCACCAAGTACCACAGGGAAATCCAGTATTATAAGAAATGACACACTTGGCTGTTTCTGGATAGGAGGAGGTTAGGAGCCAAAGCAGCAAACACTTACTCTCTATATTCCCCAGATTAACAGACTGCCTTAGAAGGATTTAGGGTACCAGGTGGTGTGGTAGACAGCTGATACTTTGCTTTTTCACCAGCTTGCTCTGTGAAGTCAGGTTGTGCTATCAGCTGTAATTAAGCAAGGTCATTATCAAGCATAAAATAATAGCTTCTATTCAACTGTGTGAATCACTTTGAATTTCTCCATGGATGGTAGGTCTCCCACTGCAACTGCTTTGTTGAAAAGCTGAAGGAAGTAGTTGTCCAATGAAAAAGTGGATGATTATGGTCAGTATTGCTTGGAGGAGAATAGGATATTGGTAAAAGTAGATTACTTCACTGAAATTTCTTAGATATACTTTCAGGTAAAAGGTAAAGAGAGAAATAATAGGCTTTTACTATTTGTATTCTAAAACAATAGTCTAAAAATATGGACTTTGAGGATGAAGAAAAAAAGTAACAAGCTCCCAAAAGTCTAAATATTCACAGGAAATAATATATATTTTGATTATGCTTGAAAATAAAATCATTTAAGGGCAATTGTAGCAGGAGAGTAAGCTCTACCTGAGAAGCAAAAAGCATTTTTGAAGAAAAAGTAAAATTCTGATGGTAAGTTAGTCAGATAATTCTTTGGCACTGGGAAAGTATAGAAAGGACAAAGAATAAGCTTCTGGAGTCCTTTCAGCTCCTGCTAGTGCCTTTGAAAGCTCTGTTCTTTCAGATATCACCTGAATTGCAGGTCTTTCACTTCTAAATCCTTAAGTTTAGAAGCAGTTTCTGCTTTCTGTTTCTCTTCATTAGCCTCAATGTATGGAGTCAGCTTTTCTTCTACTGTTTTGATGAAACAGTTGTTTTTCTAAATTGTTTTGTCAACTAGTCTTTATGTGCTCAGTGGCTTGTTTCTAGACCTTTGCTTCACAAGACAATTCTATTGTAGCTACCAATTCTCTCTCCTCCCCACCCCTCCATTTCTCTTTGTTCTTTTTAAAAAGTACCAAACTGTAACATTTTCAGTCTGAAAAGAGAAGTGCTGGAGGATTGGTTAGTTCAAATAATTGTCCAAAAGATAACTTCCTGATTTTTGATTCCTGACAACACTAAGAATCTGAAATTATTTCAGGAAATTTCTGCAAATAGAAAACCCCATTTAGTTTAACATATATGCAGAAAATTTGCCTTCTCTACTGCCATGGGTTCAGCTAGGACAGGGTTAATTTTCACAAGAAGCTGGGAGGGGCCACAGTCAGGATAGCCAACTGAATCAGCCAATGAGATATTTGATACCATGCGGATGTCATGAGCACTATATAAGGGGAAGGATGGCAAGGGGAGGAAGGCGCATGATTTGAGCATGCTGTGGCTGGGCTAGAGAGAGGCATCTGGGGCAGTGAGCTGTTGTGTTATATATCATTCATTTTATATATTATTTCATTAATATTACTGTTGTTTCTTCTCTCTCTGTGGTGTTCTCTTAAACTGTCCTTATCTCAACCCACCTTTTTCTCCTGATTCTCCTTCCCATCCCACCAGGGACTAGGGGGCAGTTGGGAGAGGACTGAGCAATGGGCTGCATGGTGCTTAGATACTGGCTGGGGTTAAACCAAGACTTCTACAAAGTAAAAAAAAACCTACGCTGATTTTTTTTGACATAGTATTTTTAAAGGGGGTGTCCTGACAGAGTTGGTGCAAATAATTCCTGCTTCCCATTTATTTTCAAGAAGTTAACAGATTAAGCTAAGTGATTATGGGAACCATAGTCTACTTGTATGCTGTTCTGTTTGATGGAGTGAAACAAACCATGTGAACTGAGACTTTAATTAAACTCTGAAAAATGAATATTTCTGGAGTATAATGGAATAATCAATATCAAAACTATTTTCAAGAACAAGAAGTTAATATTTATTGCAATTTTTTGTCTCATTTGAATAGTCTACTATTCTAATTAGTCATATTTCTCAGCAATTTAAATTTCTGTGTAAGAAAGTCATGCAGTTAGGGATTGTTTTAGGTATCTTTAACATATCTCAAGTGGCAATTCAAGAACAATCATGTCTTTAATCAAGGTNACACTTTCCAGATGTTATATATCTTATGTAACAGTGTTGTGGTTTAGGGTTTGGGGAAGGGGAGGGACAGGTGGATTGGCTATTCCACTCCCCTTCCTGCCACACTCCATAAAAGGACACAGGAAGTTCTGCTCGCCCCTTTCTCACTGGGATTGCTGCTGGGACTGCACCTCTCTGTGGCTGCTACAACTCCACGTGGCTTGGGGGGAATCCAGCAACATCCGAGGATCGGTGTTGTATATGTTTGTATATATACCTTCCCTTGATACCTTTGTATATTTCCCTTCCTTTAATATCCCTTTTGTTAATCCCTGTTAAAAGTTGTAATCTTGATTTCTAACTTTGTGTGAGGCCTTTCTTCCTCCCCTGGGAGGAAAGAGGGGAGGGGGAAGAGGGGTGAAACTAATTCTGCTCCGTGGGGGGTTGCCCTGAGCCTTAAATGGAGACAAATGGGAATTCTTACATCTGAAGGATGAAGTGTGTTGTCCTCTGTGCTGTGACTGAGCAATTAATTCTGTCACTTTCCTCTGTACAGAGAGTGTGGTTTGAAAATTGCTGAAAGCTTAGCTATTTGGGAGGAACTGTCCTGAAAGATGAAATTTTATTTCTGCTCTACACAGTGGATCACATTCTGTAAACCTTTGTGCCATAGGAGACTACAATTGTTGCTATGTAAACCACAAATTATTATTCTCCTTCCACATTACTTTCTTTTTCTCATGTAAGTACTGTCCTGCTGTAAGCCATCCAAAATGATAGCTATATGGATTTTAATTAGTGTTTTATTCATTCAATAAAATGTGAAGGAAGTCCTTATGTGGTTTCTCAAATGTCAAAGAGCAAAGCAAATTGCAATCCAATGATCAAGATCTAAATTGGTTTGAACTCTCCCCTTCAGCAACTTAACACCATTCCTCCCTAATGACTACAGGTTCAGATTTATTTCTTTGACTCCTAGAGGATGCAAGAGACTCTTGCAGGGTGCAGAGGGGAAGCAAGCGTCCTAGGAAGTGAGCGCCCTGACTGTGGCAGGTGGTTTTCCTTTTCTGTAAGGTGTCCATGTGTTACTTTTAGACACTTTATCACTCATAACTGTTAAAAATACCCAGTCTCTTACATCAATTCACCTCATACAGCCCTACAAACTAAAATACTTACACATTTTTACATTCTTCAAGTTCCTGCACTCACATCAGGTGTACTCTGTGCACAGAATGATTATAATCCATGAGATAAAATTTTACTCTTTCCAGTAAAGAAAAGATAGTACGAACAATGGTGGAATAGTCTACTTCTGCATAATTCCAAGATATGTTGGATTGTTTCTTGTTTGTCTGTGTTTTACTTAGGGGTCTAATGAAGAGAGAGGTCATCTCTACTTCCCATCTTGTAAGGTTCCAAACACTTTCACAATCTGGACTGCTGTCATTTACTTTAACTGACAGATCCTTTAAACTTTTTAAATATAAAGTAGGAAATAAATATAATTTTTTGAATGAAACAATTTATTTTCCCAATATGAAATAACTAACTTTGAACACTAGAACTATCATTATTATGATGAAGCAAAAGGTTATGCTTAGTTGAGGGAAAAAAAAACCCAACTGAAAACTTACTGTGCAAGCTGTTCCTAGAAGAAGACAAAACATCTTACAAATCATCCAACCACACTATCTACTCACCAGGAAATAGCAGGAAGCATTGCCCTTGATCTGCAGCCATACCGCATTGTAGAGATTATGGGCTTGCCTAGTTTTTAGGATACATCATTCCTCCCCAAGAAAAAGACTCTTTCATGCAATTGCTATGGCTTTTATTTGTGATAACTTATTGATCAAAGCAAGGAATGCCCTTCAGAGAAACAAATAGTATTGCAAGGAGCTAAATCAACTGCATATCTTTAACTCACAGCACACAGACCTTTCTTTGATTCTGTGATAGGGGGGCATGCATATTCAAAATGTTGCTTCTGGCCCTGCTATCATCATCATTGCCACCACAACCACTAAGTAGGGACTCTGGCAGCAAAAGCAAATTCTGGTCCAAGTTGCATATTTCTTTCAAATTCACACAGCTGAGAATATTTAAAACTGGATCTAAAAGTGAGGGATATTTGGTTCATTCACATCTGTGGTTTCTTCCATTACTGTTACTCGATCATCCTGTTTTCTATGGTGACAGGCATCAGATACATGTGCTATGTTAACATCCAGTTTGGTTAGAACAAAACATGAATAACGCACGCAGGAACAACAGCAGAACACCTTTGTAACAGGACATAGCACTCACTGAAATACACCATCTTAGAAAACAAGTGGAAGATTTTATGGTGGATCATCAGGTCAGAGAGCATTTCTCATTGTGTTGGGAAGAATTTGCCTTTTCTGGATCCTCTGTGGAATAGATTGACTCACCATTTTCATATGTTGATAACTGAGTCAGTGTTTCAGTATGCTGCCCAGTGAGCTGCCTCACAACTTAAATCAAACTACCCATTTAATGACTTTATGGTAGTTTAAGAAAAAAAAAAGCTCTCTAAACATCAAAGAAGCCACACTACTGTACATGAAAAAGACTATTGAAATTAGGTCTCTATCTGGCATCTAAATGGATCATACCTATACACTTTGTAAATAATATCTGAATATCAAATTCCATATAAAGAAGAAAAATACCATCTGTCAGTATCTCTTTCTGATCAAAAAGACTAAGAAATTTTTTAAATTTCTGTTTGGTTTGCAATCATCATTCTTATTCTATGATAAGCATATAATTTTATGAGTTTTCCTAATTCCCTTTGAAACAACCTGGGGACATTAGTTTTATTCAGAAATAAGTATTTATCATTAGGTTTTAAAGAAAAAGAAATAAGGGTTCCTTCCAATTTTTCCTAGATATCTAGTCTAACCTTGTATACTGTTTAGTTAACAGAGAAAGATGAACACTTCCAGTGGGCTATTCATCCCATTACATGTCTAAGAGGGGATAAAATGTTCTCAAGATTTTTGGCTTTCTCTTTAAATGCTACTAGTTAATTTAGAGAACATCCCTCTATTACACAAGTATCTTTTTGAAAAGTAGATAAACCAAATCCTACACTATCTGTCTGGATAGGGTCCTAGGCTTTATAGACAGTTGTAGGCTTTTTTTCTAATTTTTGTGGAATACCCAATGTTAGAATCATAAGCTTGCATAAATTTTAATCTTCCAGCAAAAGCCTTACATATGAATATTAACACTTTCTCAGCCTTTAGGCTAAGATGCGCTAAGTGATATATGGCCTACTACTTTAATTGACTTGTGATTATCTCAGACTGTTATTCAAGAAAGAACATGGCCCAATAAGACACGTATGACTCATGTAAATAGAACTCCCTACTATGAGTGGGGAGCCTGTATTTGCATATATCACTCTTGCTTTGTGAGGAACTACTGCTTTTCATGTGAAGAACTTTTTATCTTGAGTAGGTTTTACGGCTTACCTACACAAACAAGATCCCTAGCAGATGTAGATGTGGTATTTTTAAGCACGTGTGTTAAAAAATGTGCATTCAGTTTTGTTTTTTTTATTTTAAAACCTTGTTAGTACTCTACATTTGACACATTTCAAGGAAGATACTTCTGACTCACAAATCATGACATGAATTGCCAAGTCAACTTTCTAAGAAAGTACCTTAAAGATGGTTTCTAAGATACCTTGAAAGAAGATACTGGAGTGCAGAAGGTTACCAGCAGAAAATGTACTACTCATGATTACATGATGAAGATGTTGATGAAAGAGTAACCTCAGCTTTTCTTCAAATTTCAAGATGAATTGCAATAATTTATCTTAGAAAAAAATATTAAATATATTCCTGCTTGTGAGCCCAGCATGTTCAGGTAGGCTCCAAGACACAAATGTGAAGCTGTATATTGTCATTTTTTCAGGTACATTTAACAGGAGGACAAACTTCAAGTTTGCAGTTGGTTAAATACTTTAAAACTGCCAAACACTGGTAACAATACTATAAATTTATCATAGCCTATAGATATCTAAACCTCATGTGTCTATAAGATCAGCAAAGATTTAATAAAGTCGACAAAAAAAGTTCACTAAATTAATAAAGCACTTAAATAAATCCCAGACTGTGATCGACTTTTTCTCCTCCTTACTTGTCTCCCTGAATTAGACAATTGAATCAGCAGGGTGACCACTAGCAGCCTTCAAGCTGATTGGTATTTTCTCATTCAACAGATTATGATTATAATCATAATACTGCTGTTCTCATAATTACACATGCAGATTAAATTTGGTGCTTCAGGCATGGTTTGAAAATGTCTGGAAAAGGTACTAGGTTTATCTAACTGGATCCTAACAAGGAAACTGTCCCATATTATCAATCTAAAATACATGTGAGTAATTTTGATGTCAAGCAGGATAGCTGGACTGTGATAGACTATAGTAAAAGTTAAACTTCCAGTGCCTTAGACTCTAGCAAACTATTAAGACATGGTATTATGCTGTCTTCATTCTTTAAGAAGAGGTGAGACTGATGTGTTGAAATGCACCAGGATGCACTCTAAACTGAGGAAGGAAGAGGCTGTATTAGGGTAGCCTGAGGATGATCTGAGTCAGAGGCTTCTTCACCAGATGGACTTTGATGGAGTCCTAGCTTTAAAGGAAAGGTAGGCTTACTTTCTCCTGCAGAAATTCAATCTTGGGAAAGACTACATAGACATTGTCTTGTCTTGGTATTTCATCCAAAAGACGTGCTCCTACAACCTGTAAGAATTTGACCCTGCCTTTAAAAACCAAATAAATGAAGCAGAGAGAAACATGACGCTTGATGAAATGTGGACAGAAACTTCCAAATTAAATCACAGATAAAAAAGGCTCTTCACCATGTTTGGATATTTTCAGAGCAAGGAGGAAATTAAATGGCAAATTCTCATTACAGTCCATTTGTTTTACTTTGCATGGCAAGAAAACCTTCGTGAAAACCATTTTTTAAATTCAATTTAATTCAATCTTGCCAAGCTATCTCAGGTAGATTAAAGCAAATCAGAGCTATCAAGTAAGATTTTCTGTTCTTTACCCTTAATATTAAGTCCTAGTCTGGATATTTTATGCTATCAGCAATCTCAGCAAAAAGTTAAATGTGTATGCTTCTGTATTTTCATACACTTATGTACACCTGTCTCCGTTTAGGGCTCAGGACAACCCCCATGGAGCAGAATTAGTTTCACCCCTCTTCCGCCTCCCCTCTTCCCTCCCAGGGGAGGAAGAAAGGCCTCACACAAAGCTGGAAAATTAAGATCACAACTTTTAACAGGGATTAACAAAAAGGATATCAGAGGAAGGGAAATACACAGAGGTAACAAGGGAAGGTATATATATAAATATATACAACACCGATCCTCGGATGCCACTGGATTTCTCCCGAGCCACGTGGAGTTGTAGCAGCCACAGAGCTGTCCGGAGCCAGCAGCAATCCCAGTGAGGAGGGGGCAAGCGGAACTTCCTGTGTCCTTTATATAGAGTGTGGCAGGAAGGGGAGTGGAATAGTCACTCCACCTGTCCCTCCCCTTCCCCCAAACCTTAAACCACACCACCACCAATATGTGCATATACATATAAAGAGACTTGTTCAGTTCACATGAATGCCTATCTATTTTTCAATGGGTTCTATGATAGTACTGCTATTTAAAGTTTTTCAGCCAAAGGTGAAAAACTTTGCTCGTGGGCTTTAGATAGATGTACAGCCTGATTACTGAAGGACTTCAGAGGACAAGTGCAGGAGAAAAGTAGGTCAGATAGAAAGGAAAAAACATAGATAAGGGGCTAGAGAGAGATGTTCTAAAGATATTTTTTTCTTCCTAAGAGGTTTTTAATGTGAATCTTGTCGGATGCTTCAAGTTTGAAGTTTGCTTTATCACAGTCTTTAAGACCTTATTTAAAGTCTGAATACATTAAGAACTTGACAGCAATGATCGAAGTACAAAATATTTCCCCAGTATTAATGGCTAGCCTAAATCTCTATACCTTGGGCAATGAACATCTTCTAGCAGATCATTAATCCCCTCAAAATACTCTGTCCTAAGGTCATTAAGAACTGAAAACTGAAAAAATAATATTAAATATGCATATGGATTTTTCTTTTTGAACTATAGAATTTAATCAGTATGTACAGAACAGGTCTGAAACATTTCTGCCTTAGTGTTATACAATCAGATTGACAGAATTATCTCTCAAACTTCTATTAATCTTATAACAATTAGTATATACTTACAAACATATCTTTAATAATAACAAAAATACAAAAGTATGTTTCAATTATAGAACACAGTGAAGCTAAGTATACTTGGAGGTTTAACATAAGAATTGAAATTAGCTTGTGGGAACATCATTTCAGGCTTTTGATAAGTCAAACAGGTAATTCATATTAATTAAGCAGAATGCAAGGAAAAAAGGACATATTATTGAAAAATGATTTTGCACTAGTCTTATCTTCCCCTTACATTAAATATTCATTTTATGAGAATTACAATGCAAGTGGTTGAATTTTGAAGCTTCTACTTGCCAGTCTTCACAGGAGCTTCAGCTAAAGACAAGTTAATTTATTTCACATGCAGAAGTATGCTGGTCCTGTTTACTTCTCACCATCAGCTGTAAGGAGGCCCTAGGATGTATGAATCTATACTGCAGTCCTCCAATTAGGTAAGTTGATAGCACGGGCCTAAGCTTAAACTAACATTCCTGAAATCATTTATCTGAAGTCATAGATGGAAAGAATCTCTTATTCAGAAGACATCATTCATTGACTATAAGGGAATACTAGGGTGAATAGTTCCTAAAAAAGTATGATGTTTCAAATGGATGGCATAAAACTAGAAGAAAGGAGACCTGGAAAAGAACTTCCCTTGTATGACCTTTGGATCTGAGTTTAAATTGTGATTTATTAGTTTCCATATTGGAAAAGCTTTGATGAAAGCAGTCTTCGCTTAAAACTGGAAACTGGACATTGTGTTTGGACTACTGGGATTCTTTGTTTCAGAAGACCAAAAAGAAAATAAACTGGTGAAAGGCAATACCTGTTTCACAAGCTATCAAAACATATTTTTTTTTCTCTGATTTAAAATTGATATCTGCCGTTTAATGATTATTATAATGCAACAAAATAAAATCACATTTAAGATAAAAAAATTCTGAAAGATTTACTTTTTTAAAAAAATCTATCATTTGATAAAGCAAATGTGTAGTAGTCATATGATGTCATCTTAAAAAAAAATTAACTGTAGTTACTTGTCCCGGTATAAGTTCATTCTTTTGTGTGCCTGTACAGATGCACAAGATTTAGGTGGCTTCTAATCTTTCTGGAATTTTTGAAATATTTTGCTTGGAGTGACAGAAGATACAAAATAAATTAAAAAGTGTTTTGAATGTCATATTTTTTCATATACTTTATATACCTTAACCTAAAGACTAGTTCTAAATCCAATTTTAACTGACTTAGTAAGTACTTTGAGTATGTTAAAATATATCGTTCAATGTTTTACTGTATAGATATGCCAATATTGGCTAATCCATTGTCAATATTTTTTTATTATTTAAAATTTTATTATTTTAATTTTTTCATTATCATTCAGCTGATATTTCTTGTGTACTCCATTGTATTCTGAAAATAAAAAAGATAGGAGTCTAGTGTAACATGATAAATATATTACATGGAAGTTCTAGTTGCAAGGTTGGACTTCTACTTCTTTATTGGGCAAAACTCCCAACACAAAAACATTGAATGAGACAAAGTTTATGCAATTATATCAAAAAAACTCAACAGAGTATATGTGTTAGGATTACAGATAAGGATCATATGCATCTCATTGCTTGGCCATTTTGTCAATACTAGGACTTGTCTCCAAAATAAGTCTTCACTGGCTTTTTTGTTCCTCTTAGTTTCCTCTTACTGTCCTGATCATATTTTTTCCTCCCAATGATTTTTTAATATAGTAGTGAAACACTACTTCAAATCTGATAGGCTTGAAAAGATATAGTGTACTTAAGATTGCAGATCTTATTTTCTGAGAAGTCAACTAAAATTTGTAAAAGAATAAACATGAAGGTAAATGAACTACTGGGGAATATTATTAACAATTTGATATTTGACCATCTACATACTTCAGTCATCCCAGGATAGTCACAGGGATAAAACTCACTTTTTACCCATGCATTTGTGTGTGTGTGTACACATATATATCATACTGTCGAGGTTTAGGTTCAACAGACTGACAACAGACGCTCTATGTTATCCCCTCTTTCCCCCAAAAAATAGAGAAACAGAAAGAAGATAAGCAAGAGAGACTTATGGCCCCATTGCCTCCCAAATGGGGGAGGAAAGAAATGAGAGAGAGGCTTCCAGATTAGAAAAGAAAACTAAAACAGCTTTAATGAAGATAATTATAATAAAATGGGATATATACAAATATATACAAAGCCAGTATTGAACCCAACCTCCCCCTGATGGCAATCACATCACCATCACCACTGAGGCTGCAGTAGGCACTGGCAAAATCCCAGACCGAGCTCAGCATCTGATGGGAAGTGGGCTCACAAGCTGGGTTCAGGAACACATGAATCAGGACTAAGAAGGCAGAAGGCCAAAGGGAAGGGATAAAGGCCTACTGAAAGCAAAAGGGCCGAGGGATCCCAAAGGGAAGAGAGGGCCGAGACCCTCATGATCCCTCAGCTTTATACTGAATATGACGTATACAGGATGAATAACTCATTTGTCAGTTTAGGATCNACCTGTCCTGGCCGCTCCTCCCCACATGTGCTACCTCTTACTTACTGCACTCCCAACAACACAGTACACAAGATTTAGCAGTGACCTTGCTCTGCATACCAATCCTTGGTAGCAACTCTAAACATTGAGCGTTATCACTGCTAGAAGCAGACACTGTCTGCAAAAACATGCTGTGAGCTTCAGAAAGTGCAGTTAGTTAGCAGAGACTCAGCTGAAGAGTAAAACCACTGAACAGAATTGGTTTGTTTCTACCTCAAAACCAGGACACATACATGCATGGCTGTACATGTTTCTTAAAGTTGGTGTTGAGAATTTTTAGGAGTGCTATTTTGCTGCAGTGCCTGTGCTCTTTCACCAAGGAAATTATTTTTCCAAATTCTCCAACTTCATTTATTCCTTTTTTTTTTTTTC
>VYZX01025096.1:56390-73432 GCA_013401335.1 Brachypteracias leptosomus
AACAGAAAGAAGATAAGCAAGAGAGACTTATGGCCCCATTGCCTCCCAAATGGGGGAGGAAAGAAATGAGAGAGAGGCTTCCAGATTAGAAAAGAAAACTAAAACAGCTTTAATGAAGATAATTATAATAAAATGGGATATATACAAATATATACAAAGCCAGTATTGAACCCAACCTCCCCCTGATGGCAATCACATCACCATCACCACTGAGGCTGCAGTAGGCACTGGCAAAATCCCAGACCGAGCTCAGCATCTGATGGGAAGTGGGCTCACAAGCTGGGTTCAGGAACGCATGAATCAGGACTAAGAAGGCAGAAGGCCAAAGGGAAGGGATAAAGGCCTACTGAAAGCAAAAGGGCCGAGGGATCCCAAAGGGAAGAGAGGGCCGAGACCCTCATGATCCCTCAGCTTTATACTGAATATGACGTATACAGGATGAATAACTCATTTGTCAGTTTAGGATCACCTGTCCCGGCCACTTCTCCCCGCAGGTGCAGCCTTTCACTTTCTACACCCCCCGATGCTGTACACAAGATCTAGCAGTGACCTTGGTCTGCACACCAATCCTTGGTAGTAACTCTAAACATTGAGCGTTATCACTGCTAGAAGCAGACACTGTCTGCAAAAACATGCTGTGAGCTTCAGAAAGTGCAGTTAGTTAGCAGAGACTCAGCTGAAGAGTAAAACCACTGAACAGAATTGGTTTGTTNAAATAGAGAAACAGAAAGAAGATAAGCAAGAGAGACTTATGGCCCCATTGCCTCCCAAATGGGGGAGGAAAGAAATGAGAGAGAGGCTNCCTCAAAACCAGGACACATACATGCATGGCTGTACATGTTTCTTAAAGTTGGTGTTGAGAATTTTTAGGAGTGCTATTTTGCTGCAGTGCCTGTGCTCTTTCACCAAGGAAATTATTTTTCCAAATTCTCCAACTTCATTTATTCCTTTTTTTTTTTTTCATCTTTCATATGGACTCTCAACATCATTCTTATTCTTTATTTACCTTCCCCATTTAGAAAATACCCTGAAAGATTAATTAATGTTACTTCAAGTAGCTATTGATATTCAAATATTGTCTGCAATGCATATAAACAATTGTTGAAAAGCTGACATGTCCTGTGGCAGAAAGAACTGGTTTTTTACAACTAAGTCAATGTATTTCAGGAATGATCAATGTTGGGTTTTATGTTCATGAAGTAATAGCTGAAAAACCCTTTATTGATTAATAGGTTTAAAAACAGGAGTTGACTGAGACCCCAGAAAACATGGGGTCCAATGTGGTGATATCCAAACACAGCAGAGGGATGCAGCTAACTAGAGGAGGCAACAAAGTCTATGGCACTGTTGTGAATAAAAATATTAAAACCTCCACTGTAAATCAGCAGCTCAATCAATACAGAAGAGGTAAGATTATGAAACAGTTATTTTTGTTTGGTTTGAAAACCTTCTGATGGTTCATCAGAATTGAGCAATCACAAGCTAGCTCAGGCTGGAAGGGGCCTCCAGAGNTAGGCACTGGCAAAATCCCAGACCGAGCTCAGCATCTGATGGGAAGTGGGCTCACAAGCTGGGTTCAGGAACACATGAATCAGGACTAAGAAGGCAGAAGGCCAAAGGGAAGGGATAAAGGCCTACTGAAAGCAAAAGGGCCGAGGGATCCCAAAGGGAAGAGAGGGCCGAGACCCTCATGATCCCTCAGCTTTATACTGAATATGACGTATACAGGATGAATAACTCATTTGTCAGTTTAGGATCACCTGTCCCGGCCACTTCTCCCCGCAGGTGCAGCCTTTCACTTTCTACACCCCCCGATGCTGTACACAAGATCTAGCAGTGACCTTGGTCTGCACACCAATCCTTGGTAGTAACTCTAAACATTGAGCGTTATCACTGCTAGAAGCAGACACTGTCTGCAAAAACATGCTGTGAGCTTCAGAAAGTGCAGTTAGTTAGCAGAGACTCAGCTGAAGAGTAAAACCACTGAACAGAATTGGTTTGTTTCTACCTCAAAACCAGGACACATACATGCATGGCTGTACATGTTTCTTAAAGTTGGTGTTGAGAATTTTTAGGAGTGCTATTTTGCTGCAGTGCCTGTGCTCTTTCACCAAGGAAATTATTTTTCCAAATTCTCCAACTTCATTTATTCCTTTTTTTTTTTTTCATCTTTCATATGGACTCTCAACATCATTCTTATTCTTTATTTACCTTCCCCATTTAGAAAATACCCTGAAAGATTAATTAATGTTACTTCAAGTAGCTATTGATATTCAAATATTGTCTGCAATGCATATAAACAATTGTTGAAAAGCTGACATGTCCTGTGGCAGAAAGAACTGGTTTTTTACAACTAAGTCAATGTATTTCAGGAATGATCAATGTTGGGTTTTATGTTCATGAAGTAATAGCTGAAAAACCCTTTATTGATTAATAGGTTTAAAAACAGGAGTTGACTGAGACCCCAGAAAACATGGGGTCCAATGTGGTGATATCCAAACACAGCAGAGGGATGCAGCTAACTAGAGGAGGCAACAAAGTCTATGGCACTGTTGTGAATAAAAATATTAAAACCTCCACTGTAAATCAGCAGCTCAATCAATACAGAAGAGGTAAGATTATGAAACAGTTATTTTTGTTTGGTTTGAAAACCTTCTGATGGTTCATCAGAATTGAGCAATCACAAGCTAGCTCAGGCTGGAAGGGGCCTCCAGAGGTCACATAGTCCAACTGCCTGATTAAAGCACGTCTAATCAGAGCAGGTTACCAAACTGCAAAGACAGATATCCCACTACCTCTCTGAGCAGCCTGCTATAGAATTTTACTGCTGTCATGGTTAAAAAAAATGAATCTAATATCTGACTGAATTTCACATGTTCCAAGAAATAATGATTTTTATGTCACTTGGATTGTGTTGCTTTTATTCTACACTATTTTGCTGTGAAAAAATATGCATGCATTGCATATTGTTGTGATATTTTTGGCTCCACTGATTTTCAATAAGTCTGTCTTATACCAACAGAGATACACAGTACAACATTGTAAATAACAAATACTTTGATCCTTTCATCACTCAGACACCTACACACTTATCTAGCAACATGTTGTGACCTTGTAAAAGCACCTGAGTGAGTGTCACCATAGCAGCTTTCTCAAACTTAGAGGGCTTTCACACTCCCTTTCTAGGCAGATTTTTGGATTATTTGAATTAGATAATGGGTTATAATTTCATTTTTAATTAAATAAACATTATTTTAACCAATTAAATAATTCTACTCCAAAGATAAACAATTATTTAATTAAATCTTTGGTAATGATGAAGGAAATTTACCAATGTGTACGTTTAGATACTGTTTCTGCAAGATTTTTATTCTCTTTGGGAAGGATTTTTCCTTCAGTGAGTCACTCCAGATGCAGCCCTTGGAAGGCATTTGATCCATGGAAACACAGGATTCTATGATGCATCCTTCCACCTCTGTGGTGAAATGTATTTCTCAGCTGTAATACTCTGCAGATCAACAGCAAAAATTTTGGACCTATTCCCCTCCTACCTCTTGTCTTTACTTGCCTATTCAAGGCGCAGTGTTGCTCCATTAAACTCAAAGTGTAAGTAGCCTCCACAAAAAATAAAGGAGATTTTTCTTTGCTTTATTTCCATTGGCATAAACATAAAAGAAACACATCCAGAGTCCAGATCATTATTATTTTGAGGTAATACATAACACACATTAATGAAGGGAAAATTGTTAACATTTTTCCTACAGATATTACTTACAGTGTTTTAGAGAAAGACTTTGAAACATAGAAGAATGTTAACATTTTGCTGAAGGATATTATGATGCAGAACATTTCCATCCCATTCATTTCAGATATGAAAAACAAAACAAAAAGCAGATTCTTCTGGCCCTTCATTCCAAATTTAGACAGCTTTTGGATGAAGAACAAGAAATTGGAATTCTACACACGCACACACTTCTTTATACATTTAAAGATCGCTACTATACATCTAAATTTCACTACTTATAGTATGCACACTACTTATGTATATGCACAGGTATACATTTGTGCATTAATTAATAAAAAGGGGATTTTTTTCCCTTTATGCCTGTGTGTGGGTCTGCAGGTGTATATTTATACAGAGTGAGACTGCGGGAGTAAGCATATACGTTCTCTGACATTTCCATTCAGAATTAATCTTCAGTTTTCTGGCTTCTGAATTAAAAGAACTATATATGCTATAATTCCAACTGTGAGTTACTGTAATGGAATTACATGATTAATGAAAATAGCCCATGGAAAAAAATGTATTTAATAGAACATATATGAAAACTAAATAAAAAGATAACAAGGAACAATGATCCTACAACATATTTAGGAATATCCATTTAAAAAAAAAAAAAAAATTCTTTGTAAACAGCAATCTAGTCAAAGCCAGTCCTGAAGAAACAAGTTATCCTTTGTTGCAGCCTTGAACTTTGATTCAGTCAACCCAGCTCTGTAGTCATCTGGTGAACATATGGGTATTGTTCATCCCCTAGATAAATGTGGTCCAAATCCACAGATACTTTTTTTGTGATGTTTTAGGACTGCCAGCCAGACAATACTATGACTTGATTCCTCTCCCTGGACTTAGTCAGGTGGTGGGGGATATATTACCACTGAGATTGTCACTTGGATTTATGCAATGGATTTTTTTGGTCTCAGGGCTAGGTGTTGGATAAATACAGACAGACAGCAATACAGTGCAGAAAACTTTAACCTTAAGCCCCCAACAGTTCCAGAACCCTGCTTTTGCTGAGATGATCAGAAAAGTGCTAGTGCTATTTCGACTAAATCTATATTAAAGATTATTCTGTAAAGGATTAGAAATCTGAAGTAGTGTGACCCATTAAAATAGCCAACAATTGGTATATTACTAGTTTTTATTTTATATTTTTGGTTGGCCAAATTTAGGCACGACTGAAACTGGCTGTGTTGTTCATTAACTTTTTAGTGTAGTGGATAAGTTCCTTATTTGCTACTCTACAAAATTTACTCTGAACTGAAGAATAGAGGCAATCTTTCCCTGGCAAAGAAGTGGATGAAATAAAGAAGTAAATCTTCTTCAGTTCTCCGAGGAAGAATTCATACACCACAGAAACAGAGAAAGCATCATTTAAATCCATTTCTCATCAAGTGCAAACTTGGAAGTGTTACCGGCTACACATCAGTAATTCAGATGAAGTCTCGGTGTAAATAACAGGCTAATGGAAAACAGAATGAGTTGTAGCAAGAAGGACAACAAGAAAAGGACTTGTACGCTGATCCATGCTACAGCAGTATCCTTGCCCAGTACTGAACACAGTGGGGACAATTGTGAGAGAAATCTCTATTATATCTGTCCACACAAGTGATCCCCCACTTTCAGGACAGATGACATTTCAAAATCAGCTGTGCTTTATGTTCCTTCAGGATAACTTTCAGAGGCATCTTGACATCCATATATGGAGCACACAGATTTCACAGAGAATATGTATGTTCAAGTCTAGGCTCTGCAATTCAGTCAAGAAGCTGGAGGTTGAAGCACTTTCCAGCTAGCATGGACTTGATGAAATAGCCTAGTAAATCTCCTTCACATACTCCCATATTGCAGGCACATTGTGGTAACCAAACCCTTTGTGGGACGTACTTCATGGTGAGATTTTCAAGAGCAGCAAGATATCACTGATTGGTAGCTGATAAAGCTGTTAACACTGCTTTATAAAGCCATATTCCAGTTAGGGCTGAGGTATGTGGTCTGCTTTTGTTGACTGAAGAATTAGAAAAACTACCACAAAAGCATCGGCTAAGGTTTTCAATAGAGCTGTGTACCTACTGCACAATAAGAAAATGAACATAAACTAAAGTATGTAAACTAATAATGAATTCTGTTGTCTCTGTCTTGCAAAGCTTTTTTCCCCACCTATAACACAATAGTATTAATACTCATTTTTAGGCAAATATGGGTGAATACAGTGAGCAGAAGAAAATCCAAATAATTTGGAGTAATATGGAGTGCAAGAGGTGTTTCTTCAATTGTTTATTTGTGTAAAACATGTGGTTAGACTGTTGCTTACATCAGGTTTTATAAAAAAAGCAAAAAAATAAAAACATCTCCACAGAAGAAAGAGCCTATCACTGCAAGCATTGTACATCATCTTATTGGTATGATATTACATGAAATATACAACTGTGAATGGCTATACAGTGTCTTTTAACTTGCTGACTGAGATATCTGAGGCCATACATTCATCAGCACTTTTCTGTCTTTGCATTTTAATGAGATACTTTCTGAAATACTGGAACTGATCACTGTCTCTTATAGATGTCAGTGGAGAATAATCTGCTTGCCTTCAGGGAAAGCCTGCATTTTTAACATATAAATGGAGAAGGGTATGGGGGCTTTTTCATCTGTAGCTTGTGTGCTCCTGAAGACTGAAGAATTAACTGATAACACCCAGTTAATGCCTTCTAGCATAACAATACTCAGAACTGCAAGAGAACTTAGTAGATTCATACCCTAAATAAATTACTTGGCAGGCAGAAAGGCTTGTGGTAGGAGCAGTGAAGAGGTGCCCTGTGTAGCTGGCTTTGGGATAAGTGAAGGGAAAAAATAAGAGAACTTTTAGATGAGGAGTAAGTAGTGACATGAAATCTAAGCCACTTGAGAAACAGACATACTTTAACCCCAAATAAGCAGGCAATGTGAGCATGCTTCTAGTCCACAACATTGATTTCCACTTGTATGTCACCATTCTTGGAAGTAAAATTACCTTTGTTTAGTGAGAAATACAATCTCAGTGAGACTTCTGAATGGATTGCCAATTACAGAGCTTATAAGAAAAATCTCAGCTGGAGGGTGTATTATGAACAAAGTCCTTGAATCTTTGCAAACTTAGCCTTCACTAGTCTTTTTCTTGCAACAGCACTAAAACATATTGAAAGCTGTATTTGTAGAAAAATTTCAGAGGATAAAAGACTGAATGAATGTTGAGTGACTAATATCATTTGGAACTTAAGACTTCTTCAGATCTGTCCAGGAAAAAGTAAGATAAATGAACACTTATATGTACTTTCAATGAGACAGCTTTTATTCTGCATCAGGATGAACCTAAGACCTTGTTCTAACTCTCCCACCTCTACTCAAAGTCTAAAATTTCCTATGTTATAAAATACATTGCACCAGAAAATTTGTCTCTGTTGGAATAAGATAGGATGAGGGGAAATAGAATGAAGAAAGGGTTCTTATCTGCCTACATACCAAGATCTGAATGTTTTGCATACCTTAGGTGAAAGCCTGGAGTAATACTAGTAGCTGGTGCCAACTATATCATTTTCATTTTGAGCAGAAAGGCAATCCTGTACCTAACACCTTATGAAAAACCAATTCCTTTATGTGAAAAAATTTTTTTAAACTGGCATTTCACAATGGAAAAAAAGCATTTTGAAACATTTTTCAGCCAGCACTGGTACTCTCTATATCTTAAGAATAACCACTAAAGTGTTAAAAATATTTGCTTACCTGAAATGCAACATTTCTGTTAAAAATGGTTTAGTGAAAAAACAATACAATTAATAATAGAAAAAAAGCATATCTATACTTCTTTGTCTTCCATAAAGAGTGTAAAATACAGTCTATTTGCTCAAGCTTGTGTGGAATTCAGTTCTATGTCATTTAACTAAGACGACCTCTCCCTTTCACACTTTCACTTTTTCAGCATATTTTGACCCTTCTGACATCAAGGATATTCTCACATATTTTCCAAAGGAAAAAAACCTCACATAAAATCAATGGAAAATGACAGAATGCAATGAAAGCAATGTTGCAGGATCAAAATTTAAATGAGTAGCAGGGTTTTTTGATGCTTATCAAAATCAAGCTAAATAATATTTTAAAGTGTGACTATTCCTACATATACTAAAGCAATGGAGTAAGCCAAAGTCACCACAGAAGAACACTGCAGTAGAATTTACACTTGTAACAGTTTAGAAGTTGGTTTGGTTCTCATCTCAAGCACTATAATGTCTAAGGCTTTCTGTGGTTCAAGCTGATTTCAGTAGCACCATACCAGTCTATAACAGCTGTTGCCTTATTCCAGAAGTCTATACATTTCACTTGTTTACATACCTGACAATAAACACCTTGAAGCACAGTGACTGGTGTAAGGGAGGAATCACTTAGTTCAATGAGCATTTGCATACATTGTCATAATTTTACATAGTCACAGCTCAGTACGTATTTACCTTATGTACTTCTTTTGTGAGCTGCCCTAGTGTGGAACAACATGGTTAATTTCTGCACTTTTTCTGCAAGTACAGTTCATTCCTGATAACTGAAACTCTTCTGTAGCTAATCTCTGAAACAGACAATTGGGGTAAAAATTTCATCATATTCAGTGCTGTACAGGTGGTTCTTTTGCATATTAAATACAAAGGCTCCTTATGTCCTGTTTTAGAGCTGGAAAATGTTTTTCAGTTTTATGATAACTAAAATTAAAATTAAAAATATTTTGAATTTTGAGAAATCAGAGATAGAGAAAAAAATCCCAGTTTCATATGAAGGTTCTTTTAATTTCAAATTATACTTACATTTTATTATAATTCATAACTGTCTCCCACATTTAGCAAGATACTATCTTGAAATACAAATGACTTAATCAAAGGTGATACAACAAAGTTGGTGATACTCTAGTGTCCAAGTCTTAGGTTTCTGACAGAACATTGCCTTGCAACACATCCACCATAAGAGATGGACAGGAAACAAATAACAGAAATATTGCTGCTGACTTGCATGGGGAAAGATAGAGATTAGAAGATTGAGAGTTCTTTTGTGAGGGTCTAACTGTGGTTTTTAGCAACACTTTATGCACACCTTAGTTTCTTATTTCAAGTAAGATTTAATTCCGGTTTCTAAAATTATAGTGCATTTCATGTAACATTATTTATATAGGGAAAAAAATTAATGAATATTAAAAAGACATACTTTGAATAAAAATAATTATTCAGTCTCCCAAGATCAGGCTCAAAGGGTAACATAGCAAGTAATGACAGGACTGTAGATACTGTCAATAGCATATAATTTCTACCATCTGTATTTTTGTGTCAACTGCTTTACAGCAAACATCAAACAAATAAAACGCTAAGGACTACCATTCAAGCAGACGTCACTCCCTTCTAACACCCCCAACTGCCAAACTAATGTCAGCCTTCACAAGTTGTTTCTTTAATTCCAGCTTCATAACATTCACTTATTTCTCTTATATTCTTCCTTATGGGAGTGGATGATCAGCAAAACAGTATTTCTTCGGAGAAGGACAATGTAATACTCTTCACAGAACAGTGAAAGTTTTAGCTAAAAAAGTTAGAGAATTTCCTTAGCTTTTGTCCTGACCAAAAAAACCCCTTAAATCATAAATGGTGAAAATGTTAGTATTTATGGTGCTTATTTTGAATGTAAGAGTTGCTTTTATCTGGGGTTTGAACTGGTACTTTTCCAACCCCTGACACAAGAAACCCCACATTGTTAGATTCCCTGGCTAACCAAGTATTTTTCTTTGTTTAGAGAGGGTTGGGCAATTCCTAAAAAGAAAGATAATGAAAAAATAACCTTGAGGTTATGCCAATGGCCTGGCATCTGAGCACTCCTCTAAGTTAAGGGAAATATGGGTTCAGACTCCTGTTTGCATTCTGATTGGGCAAAGAGAGTAGAGATTCTTGTATCCCAGACTGCAGTCCAGGCCTTCATCACTGAGATATGGAGTATTTTCATCTATATTACTTTGCTATAAAAATCAACAAGTCTTGTGTTTCATCCCAATGTGAAGGAGAAAAGAATTTGCTCTTAACTCTTCTTGCAACCACAGGCAGACACCGGTCTTGCCAGCGTCTGTCCCCAGCTCTAGCATACAAATTTCATTGACGACTCTTCTACGTCCTCCTGCTCATTTCAATTACTTAAACCCCAGAAAACAACCTACCTCTCATTCTATAGCCTACTACCTTCTGCCAGGCATTCTTGGCACTATGTGAACTACCTCTTTGTGAGGCTGATGCCTGAGCTCCTGTGATCAGGCAGTGGCTTGGTCACCAGTCAGTTCCCCACTGATTACTCTGGGAAAGAGCTGATGCTTGATATTCAGACCAAAATGATCAGTCCACCCTGTAACTGACTAGAAATTAAATATTCTGCTGGAAACTCATTCCTGGTTTCCTAAATGATTCATAAATCTCATTTTCAAATCTCAGTTGATTGTGCGATTTGTACAGGAAGTTTCATATAGCTCTGTTCTGCACCCGCCTTTTGAGCAAGTTACTAGAATTGATCAGAGAGTTGATATAAGTTGCCCTTAGATAAGGCTTCTAAACCTCCACTTCAACCTCCCACAACAATTTGAAAAGCCTCAGGAATCATGTTGCCTTGAGCAGCTGACATTGCCATTAAAAAAAAAATAAATCTGAAACACATTTCTATTTCTCAGAGATCCTTCATTGTATTCTCCATTCTTTTGATCTGGGCTACTATGCTGCTAGCTCTCTTCTTCCTCAGGCCAACACCAAACTCAGCAACACCCCCTCAGCATACCTTCACCTTTTATTATTCCCCTGTTTGCTCTTCTCTGTCTTGAATAAGTCAAGAGGGAACACACCACTGAGAGAGAGCTCAGCAAGCTGCCCCCAACAGACATTCTCTTCCACAGGAACTCTCTTCAAACTGATCAGCCCCTCATTTCTTCTCACAAACTAGTTGGTTCCTGGTTGATATAGCTCTAGCCTTGCCCACCAGGCCAACCACGACCACCTGGGGATGGTGGGGCCTCACACAGGTGGGCCAGGATCTGTCTCTGGGGCCTGAAACCATTTGGAGAACAAACCATGTTGCTGAGTTGTTACTTATCCATAGATCAATTCCAACTTGGGGCCCACCACCCAGACCCCAGCACTTCAGCTAGTTAGCAAAGTTTCCTATAAATGCTGTCTAATAGGTAAAAAAATTAACTGAAACTAAAACCAATTATGACTGCATGCTAAAAGTTATTTTGAAAAAGGGACACAGCTGTCCAACATATTATAGATGGTTTCAGTCCTAAACTGAAATTGAAAATACACCAGTTCGGAGACCACCTAATTGTACTTCAATCTCACTCTGCTGTTTCAATTGCGTTACTGCAGAGACAAGAATACAGAATTCACTGACAAGGAGAAGAAATAAAGTGAAAGTAAAAATTAGAAATATAAATAAATTCTGAGACACAGACTCTATGTTCACAGATTATTTTTCTTTTGTTTAACTTTAGCAGCTGTTGGAAAAGAGGCAGTCCAAGCAGGGGCAAGTATTAGAAAAAAAACAATCCCTGCTTTTCTTGTGTCTGATGAAGATACTCAGATACTACTGAATGCAGACCCATATATCTTCCTGTTTTCTCTGCTTAAGATCACGCTATACTTTTTAATGTACTTTTATAATTTGAGTTTGTATATCAGTAACATTCAATAGTGTTTAACAAAACCAAAAAACCTGATAGAAGCCTGTACAAGTTTTCCACAAAGATATTTTTGACAGTCTGTAATTTTATGAACAAAAAATATTTTCAAAAAAGAAAAAGGTAGTGTAGCATTAAAGAAAAAATACAACATTGACCAGTTCTGCATGTTGTCAGCCTAAATTAGACCTTGCAAACTTGTTCTCAGGAGACAGAAGCTGTTATATCCTTTCTCCTGTGAAACTCAGGAAGGCAAAGCAATTTTTTGAAAAACACAAGTGACTCATGTTGAGTGAGGCAGCTGCTTCATCCTGAGGCGTCTGAGTTAGCACCCTGAAATAACATTCAGTGTTGCCCCTTAGACCACCATTCTTGCTGAAGTATTTGAAATAGTTATCTATTTCAAGTAGGCAATTTTGACAGTAACTGGTACTGCTTAAACATGTATTAGCTGTGTTAAATTGAATGTAATGCTGGAAAACTTTAATATAGGCCATTAGAAGATGTAAGGAGATAAACTACACACAAGGAGAAAACTCTGTCTCTGGCCATCTGCTTGTCCTGGTAACACACAGAAAATTTGCAATGTGCAACAATTCCCTCAACTTGCTGAACAGCAGGTGCCCATCTTTTCCTTCAGCTGTCGAAAAACTGTTCCCTTAAAACTCTCCCCCTTCTCCCTTAAGGATTCTTTCATATTTTTGTAATGCAAATTTAGAATAAGGAAGAACAGGTTTTGTTTGAACTAGAATTATCTCAATTTACCTGGTAACCAATGCATCTAAAATCTTATTCTGTCCTGTGAGCATTCTACTTAAATGAACAATCACCCTTTTCCTCCCTTAGTGTCCCATCTTTTACAAATGAAAATGTACAAAAAATAAAAAGCAGAAGGTGTGAGGATTGTGAACAAGGAATCTTGTTTCCACTATGTTATTTTTCTCAATAAATGCTATACCACAAATAAAGCAATAAACAATACCAGAATAAGTTATTGTCTTACATCCTTGGCAATCATGTTTGTCTTCAGCTGAAAGGGGTTACTCTTAGTTCAGGACCAAGGGATATCAGGTTGAGATGTTACAAAAGGAGTTAGGAAGAGTATTCCATTCAAAAAAACTCCATCAGTTAGCGCAAAGGTCAATATATGAAAATATTAAATTCAACAGGCAACTTTATGTCTTTTGTGTGTATATTTTGATCATTTATGTTTTTAAATATATGTCATATGCATTCGGGAGAGGTCTTGTGCCCACACTTAAAATTTAATGCAGTAAATTAAGTTTTGTCATTGACTTTGGGACTGCTAAAATAAAGAAATAAAACTCTAAATCTGACTCCATCAGAAAGAAAATGTAAATATCACATGTAGTTGCTAGGCATGTTGCCCAAAACTGTCATCTCAGCAGCCACTGAGTAGCCATCTATGTGTCTTTAGCTGCCCCCTCATTCATGCCAGAGGTTTCATAGTAATTTATATACTTCTGCACACTCTGTACCTCATTTCTACATAAGTCTTTTGGTAATAAAAAAATAGATGGCACCATGCCTTCAGTTGTGAGGAATTTGATCAGATAAGTATGTTCTAGCTATGGATAAACACCCATCAAATCTTTCACAAATTGCAATTGTAGCTGTGCTGATTGTGGTGCTCCCACAATGCACATTTTCAGCATGCTTTAGGTAGCTCAATCTCTAGAAAACGAAAGACTTGAATTTTAAGCTCTCTTTAAACCAAATTTTATGCAAATGGATTGGTTGCTTAACTCTTCAGGGAAAATAGCTGTTTAGCTCTTCCATTAAAGTCACTGTGCAGAGGAGAAGCTAATGAGGGCTATGAGTGAAGCTTGCTCTTGGTGACAAAGGCACTTATCTGGAAAACTGGAAAGTGTATATTTAAATTCCAAGAGACAGAGAAGAGAATGAACTCACTCCTACATCTTAGGCAAATGCTTCATGTCCTACTAAACAAGAAAGGAGAAAATATGCCAGCAAAGGGTGCCAGCACTCATTTTTACTTTCATTTTTAAAAAAAGCATAGGTTGCCCTTGCATTCCAAGTGTTTGACAGAGTTCCTGACAGCTCCTGTTGGACAAAACCCTGCACCAGGCTAAGGCAGGGCTTTTGGCTTCCTAACTGATCTCTCAGAGGAGGCCCAAATTGGAACTAATCTGTACACGTGTAGCTCAGATCTCTAAGTACTGAGCAGCCTAGAGGTGAAAAACTAAGAAGTCTATGAAATCTAGGCACCTCCAGGGCTAAGCACCACCAAGGGCTAGTTTTGATCACAGATTTGTATTTAAACACCCAATTCCAGACAAATGTTATGCACAGTGTAGGATCTCATCCCTAGTGTTTCAGTGTTTAGCACTGTGTAGCATCAACAATTTCTCTGAGTATTTGAGCAGCAATTATGGGGATGCATTTGATATACAGAGTTAATGTGATGATGATAGTACATCTAAGAAGACTGATAAAAGTAATATGACATAATATCACTTAAAATGTTGCAAACTATTAGAGACAAATTTTAGTCCTTATGATTTCTTTTGTTCTTAGCAGCTTATGCTTATCTTCTGTTCAGATGACACTGTTTATCTCTGACAAGGGCTGTAATTTTAAAACTCTTTTCAAGTTCTCTGGCTTCCAAGCATACAAGATTAGAGGCTAGTTGCAGAGTTAGGCTTTACATCAGTGCAATGAATGCTTATCTGTTTGCAATTATAAGAATTTTCTTTTTTTTTTTTTTTTTGCTTGCGTTTCTTTTTAGGGATATAAATGGACATAAGAGAGGAAAGCTCCTTGCTTTACATTGTTCAGACAGCTAAAGCCTGGGTCAGGAGAAACCCTCTGGAAGAAGGGGAAATGCTTCTTTCCATGACAGCAGCTGACCTTGCTCAGCTGGGAGAAGTTTCTGGAGAGCAGGGCATGTGTAGCAGAGTGTGAAGGACACAGAGCAAGCAGAGGGTCTGCAGCAGGAACAGAGACTGTGCAGCCCTAGAGAGGATCAGTGAGTAGGCACGCAGAGGACAGAAGGAAAAAAAAATATTTTCTTAGGACAGAGAAGGGGCAGAGGTTGCTGGAAGCTGAAAAACTGCTAAAAGTTTCTGGACAAAGACCAGGACTGCAAGGATATCTACTGTTAGAGGACAGTACATGGGAGGGAGGAGGAGATTTTTTTTTTCCTTCACGTAAAGAGAAGATTTAGGATTTCTTGTTTATGATAATGCTGAAACAAAATTTAACTATTGGTTTAAAAGTCCTGATGATGTCTTGGTATACTCACTTTAAATAAAAGATTCGTGCCATTTCATCACAAATCTCATGTTCACTGGCAGCTTTATCACAGTCAGACTTGTTTCTTATTCAAACTCTTTTTAATTTTTAAACAAGTACCACCTATTCATGATTTTAAAACATTTGTAGCTATTCACTTATGGGGAAGATTTTGACTTGCTCTATGTCAGCGGTTCAGATACGTCTAGATAAGAAATTACATCAAACTTCAGATGTAGTTAAATGATTTGAGTTTTCATACTGGGAAAAACAATGACACCACCCCCCCTCCCGAAGCAAAACAAAACAAAACTAAGAACTGAATGGCTGGATTATCTGCTAAACCCAGGCAATAAGGTCCACTGTCATCAGTGAAATCATCAATGTAATTTCACATAAGAGATTAGGTGTGTAAGGTGGAACAGAAAGAAAATTCATTCCCATGAGAAATGTGAGTAAAATTTTATCCTGTTGCTTGAGCAGAAGGCAGTCTGAAAGACAATATCCCATGGAAAGCTGTGTCAAGAAAGCAGCTGCCAGGAGAGATAAGGCCAAGCAAGTAATAGTCATTTCAGCTCCTCAAAACTGCAACAAACATGGGACTAAATTCCCTTTCATCCTGCTAGGAACGAAGCCTGTAGGTTGCTGCTACTAAGTGACAGGCCCATCATCAAAGGGAAACCACATGGACAAGTACTGCAGCCTCATTTATACAATGGCCAAACAACAAAGGACACAGAGATTGTAAGAATATTTCACCAAAGAAAGGGTGCTGTGTTCCCTTGAACAACGCTCTGAATCTAGAGGGTAGGTGTCAGTAAAGAGTCTTCTCCTTACATGCTTACACAGAAAACTGAATGTCTGATTTGGTCAGCTCTCTGGCAGGAGGCCTGATCCACTCTGGTGGAGATGAAGCAAATCCAATGAAAATGAATCAAACATAAGCTGTGTATAGGGTTCAATCCCTCCTCATTTGTCCTTCCCTAGTAATAATTATCTTTAAAAAAAAAGAAATCTTGCAGCCTTTTAATACGAGAACTAAGTAAGCATTCAGTTTATCTGTCAGTTTTTTACTTAGTGAGTATGGGAAGATGTTGAAACAGAACATCTTATTGGTGCTATATTTTTTAAAGTGCTGTTACCAACACAAGATGCTTTTTCCAGCAGAAAGCCTAGTAATGTCAAAAGAGCACAGGAGGTCCCATAAGCAGAAAGTAATGGCAGTTCCACGCAACACATGAAATTATAAAGCATCTTACAAGTAAATCAAATCACATTTTCTTTATAATTTCTAAATTCCATTGGGGCCATGAAACATATTTAAAAGGTGTGCAGAAGGACCTTATTCATTAAACAGCCGAGAAAAGTAGTTGAAGCTTTATTAAAAATTGACTAATAGGCATTCCAGATAATTGAACTGACAGGCTGTTTTGACAGCTGCAAGCAAAAATGTGCTTGCTCTAAACAGTTCGTATAAATCTTTTAGATTTGTAGAAAGAGAAATTATGTACTGGCTTAACTTTAATCAGTTTATAAAGTTAAAAAAACTCTCTAACTGTTCATCTGACTAGTTGAAGTTATGCTAATTGGAAGTACTGCCAATCATTTCAATGGTAAGGTTTGAACTGAAAGAATTACCAAATTCTCACACAATGAGAATGGTGGAAGGTGTATACTTAAAAAAGTTTTGGTTAGCAGAAAATGTAAATTCAGATGAAAAGATAACTCTGAACTTTATTTCCAGAAAGGTATTGAAATATTTAATGTGACTGAAGTTAGTGGATTTTGCAAGCATCTCTTGTCTTTGAAAATCAGGCTGCAACTGACGAACAAATGTGACAAACAAGCTGTACCTTGAGTACGCTAGCATAAAGTAATAGACAATTATACTGTCTAAATGAAAAAAAAAAAAAAAAAAAAAAAAAAACAGAAAAGGTCCACTTATCAAGTTTTCNTAGCATAGAAACTGCCAAGAGAAGAAAAAAAAATCCTAGAAAAATAATAGCCGACACACTGAGAATAGTTTATCTGGTATTTAATTATAACATCTCTAAACCAGAAGGGCATAGCTATTGAATTTCTGTATTCACCTTTAAAAAAAAAAAGTAAACAAACCAGAAGTCTTAGACTCCAAATGCTGCCACGTTGATCTTCTCTCATGTTTGATTAATGTATTGGACTTAGGTATAATAACTGAACAAAAAATCTACATGCTGTTTTGAAGGGTTTATTTGATTTGATTTTAGAAATGTTTTAGTCATTCCATAT